>UYYA01000084.1:0-128595 GCA_900624975.1 Angiostrongylus costaricensis
GTCGTCAACCACATGCGACTATAATCAGCTGTTCTAAACTTCCTCATTGGAAGTCACGAAAAAGCGGTGGGTTTTTCGAGGATTGTGTAATTACCGGAGAGTTCTTCGTCTTTTTGTAAGTGTTATTGAAGCGTTTGGCCTAGTAGATTGTATATCAGTATACCCTTCCAGGCTCTGAAGAAGGCGATACTGCCGAAACGTCAGCTAGCGTTGTATTGTATTGTGTTTTTATGGAAGTAAATGTATGCTGTTTAAAAACCTCGCGATTGCTGAGCAAGAAAACGACACATTCATATTCCAATGCCGAGGTTAAGAGAAAGTCGATCTTGGGAACTACTACTACTCGCCTTTCTTCAGTGCAATCGAGACAACATGTAAGCGCAACTGAAGAAGTGCAAGTCAAAGGACTCTTATTGCATCCAGTATTTGGAGGATTCCCTTTAGGAAAAAATAATAGGCTCTGAAGAAGGCGGAACCGCTGAAACGTCAGCTATTGTGTGCTAATAAATTCTATAGTAGCAACCTCGTGCTTGCTTATTGAAGAAAAAAGTTAGTTATAAAGTATAGTAGCATACATGCCACTAATGGCTAGAGCGACAGATCAAAGTCATGTTCACAGCCCCAGTTATCTTCTAGTCATCGAGGAATTATCGTTCATTGTCAAGAAACTACCGTTGAGGCTAGGAATTGGTTGTTGTCCCAACATCAATGACGCTATGTATCAAGATCATGGAGATCTTCCCAATCCGTAAGGAGTGTTTCCCACAGCTGGCACCTTTACAGTTTAGAACTAATCGACTTGATCATTAGTGGTGGAGAACATTGAGCATTCGATGTAGTGATCGCGATAGGTCATCAAGGTCATGTCAATCACAGAGCGAAATGCCACATGACACCGTTAGAGAATGGTTGTTGTTAAAGTTTTGAAGGTCAGCATCTTTTCAATTTCTACTTGCGACACTTGTGGCTACCATTCCACATCTCCTAAAGTCCATTGGGACCGAGAGCACGTCGTTGTAGTTCAACTGTCGATTATTCCTTTATAATATGATGAAGTGCTACCTGCTTGAAACTCTTTTCCCTTGTTAATAACTTTGTGCGAAGAATTGAAATATAGGTTTTTTTTAAATTATCCCACATTCTATGTATGGAACTATGGAACAATGGCAAGAGGTACTCCGCCGTACATATTTGGAGTAGTTGGTTCAGTCGAACCATTTAGCCCGAACAAACCAAACTCCCAGTCCTTCCGAGACCGTTGAATTGGTACCAGACTTGTCTGATAAGATAAAAACACTGGCTTAGGTGTAAGTCATAATTCATCACTTAGACCAAGCATGTATTCTGTCACCTCTGCTGTGCTAGCAATGGGATCGAATGGACAGTGCATCCCTAGGGAATTGATCAACGCCGAACGTTTTATCCTTTTTTCTTAATCATACTTGATACTTCAACAACCTGTCCTCACTAGTTGTGCGGGCCTCGGCATAATCACCATTTTTTGGAGATTTGCTGGTTAAGCCATTGTGGTTTCCTGGAGTCCCGAGGACAGCCTGGCCAAAGTCTGCCACAGGTCGTCACCACGACAGGCAGTCGAAGCCCTTGCGGAACAGAGAGAGATTTGCCACCATGCGACTTTGATACCAGCACGGTGGTGGATCCTGGTATTGATTTACTCTTAGCTAGCCTTCTTGATGGAAACGCCAAACTCCTTCTCAGCTTGGGAGACCCTGCCGGTGGGACGAATCCCTCCGCTGTACATTGCAGTCCGACACCCAGGAACACCTCCCAGCCACGATTAAGCGGTAAACCGTTGGGTGGTTACTTAATCATATAAGTATAAACTGTACAATTATAGTTTAGGTATTTTTCATGATTTTATTCACCATGATTATTGTTTATTTTCATAATTTTCCTAGAACTAAGAAAGGCTTGGATAACTTTTACATATTTCTCATTGAATTTTCCATCTCCACTCTTTATTTTGCTGTTATTTCCTTCGTTCGCATTTCTGATGACATTTCATTTAATGTTTATTCTTGATTCTTCCTTTTTATAAATAGCAAAGAATTGATAGACGGTAGTAATTGTTGCATTCCAACGATTTACCGCGTCATCGTGGCTAGGAAGTGTTCCTGGGTGTCGGGCTGCGACGAGGGATTCATCTCGCCAGCAGGGCCGCCCATGGTGAGAAGGAGTCTGGCGTTTCCATCAGGAAGCTTTGCTAAAAGTAAACCAACACCGGGATCCGCGACCATCCTAGTACTAAACTAGTCACATGGTGGTAAATCTCCCTCTTATTCACATGGGCGTCAACTGCTTGTGGTGGTGACGATCTGCGGCAGACTTTGGCTAGGCTGATCTCAGGACCCCAGAGAACCATACTGGCTAAACCAGCAAAACTCCGAAATTGAAATTATGTTGGAGTTTCGCACAAACAGTGAAGAGGCGCCATCCAAGTATCCAAGTAAGTAAGTCACGACGTAAGAATCATGATAGAAATAAAAAGCATAATAGTCAGCTATGGTAAACTTATTGAAGTCATAAAAATTGGCTGTGGAATGTTCAAACAGTATGAATAAAGTAGATAGCGTCGATATTTCTGAGGTCTTAGTACTTTCTTTGTCGTAAATTTGTTCGTTCTTAACCTTGACGAGCGGCCTCGTTAAAAAGTATCTCTTAAAAATAGGTAAAGTAGTTCAATTTTTCAAATTTTGAACCAGTCTTTTCTTTATAGAGTTTATTTCTGACATACACAAGTCGACATCACGCCTTGTGCAGGCCCCAGTATTTTCTTCATTTGGTTGTTTTTTCTTACACATCGTTAACGATGGTCTTCTAATTCTCGTGTAGGTTCGATAGCTACTTGAGGATTTCTGGTCTTCTTTATGAACACCGCTAAATTCTGATCAATCTGATCAATCCTGTAATACTAAGATAGCCAGGCTACGGCATTCCCTGGTCTTTACCTCAGTGGTTTTTTTGCAACTAGCTGAAATGCAACATAATTGGCTTGAGGTTATGCCAGTTGTTCTAGTATGGAAAGGTTGTTGATCATTAACAGGTGCAATCGGCGGTCGGCTAGCCATCGTTACAACTTCATTGAGTTTACAACAAATCTTAAACCGCCTTACGTGACCAGGAACAGTGCCACGTTTTTTCAGCATCACATGTTAGTCTCCAGATAACTCTCTACTCATTAAGGGATTTCTTAGTAATGACAAGCATAGTGTTGCGATGACGGAGCTACTCGACGCGTCGTTGTCATTTTGCCTAAGTTCCGGTTCAGATTTACTGTTTTCAGAAAATATGGAAAGGATTAGCACAGTTAGGAAGGTCTCTTTGAAACTTGAGGCACCATATATTGATATTCTCAATGAATAACAACTTCGCATAATACCTTACCGTAAAAATTGTAGGAGGCAGAAAATAAAAAGTAAACGTTGTGATTTCAACTAAAGCCTCTGCTTAACTGGGTGTTCAACGCCGATGTGAGCTCCCTAGATCAATTCCGTTGACGGGTGATTGCTGATGGCACTGATAGATAAAACTAGCTGAGAGACAGACGAAATGAAGGACCAGTATGGTGTGGTGCTGAATGCGTTAGCCCTCGGGAAGGGTAATAGCGTGTTCGCTTCCTACCACAGAGCTCTCCGGAGTTTTGCAAATATCTCGGCATCTTGTGGTTGTATTTCGCACAATATACCGCAGTAGAAATTGTCTTAGGCAGAAAATAAAAAGTAAACATTATGGCAACTTTATCAACCTATGTGGTCGCCATCTAATCACTTTGTTCTTAACGTATCTGTTCTTTTTTCATCTGGTAACGTCTAGCTTCTTGCTATTGGATATAATTTGCCATATGTTTACTTACTTGTCGTGCTCTATCGTAAGGGAGACAAAAACGAGTCCCGTGGTCAAAGAAGGCCTACAGCCCATGTTTGCCAGTTGACTTCTATATTAAGAAGAATGGTTTTCGATGTTAATCAATGATTTCTTCGAACATTTCTAACGTTGACCAATATGGAATATGAGCCTTAAACATCGCTCTCGCAAGAAAAACTGTTTATATCTCCGCTTCTTGTTTTCTTCCCTTTCAAAGTTCTTGTTTTCAGGATGAGGATATTGTTGATTCCAGTCTTTTATGCTTTTACTGCAGCTTGTGTTTACAAAAATGAGAAATATAAAAATGGCGATACCTGGGTGAGTGGTGCAATTGTGAACACTAGAATCTCTTCGAACACTTCACCACTGTCTTAACTCTTTTATTTACTGCCCTTTTCTTCTTAATGGCAGGTTATGCTGCGATATATAACTCGTATGAAATGCTGAGATATTTGCAAAACTCGGGACCACAGGTGTATGCAGTGGAGAACGAACACGCCCGGATGGTGTAGTGGTGAAGTGCGCTGCTCCCCGGTAAGGACAACAGCGCGTGTTCGTTCTCCACTGCATACACCTTTGGTCCGGAGTTTTGCAAATATCTCAGCATTTCATACGAGTTATACTTCACCACTGTATTCTTAAGTGCCTTATCGGTTAAAAGTTGAGCATTAAAGTAAGTAAAGTTGCTCGACTTGTGGTGTGGTTACGGTAACGACGCCACTTTCAGTCTGATTCCCTCGCCTATGTGGCCCTTTGCAAAAAACTTTAAGTCGTAACTTAGACTTTAAGAGCCTCAGAATCGGACATAGTTCTTTGTAGTGTTCTGAATCTGTGAACTAGTAGAACTAACAAGGACACGTACGGTGCAGTTCTTAAAATATGAGCTTTTGATGCACATAGTTGTTGGCTTAATTCCATATTCCGTTAACTATCTAACTAGCTCCTTATCTTCCATAGTCGCCCATTTACAACCCTACTTGTATGCGGGAATAAAGACACCGACTTGGACCTCGTATAGGCAAATATGCGTACAGTCACCTCTACGACTTTAATGGTGGAGTCGAATGCATTACGAGACTCGCACACATTGATGACCGCGAAAAGATGCCTGATGCTAAGAAGGCGATTTTGCCGAAACGTCAGCTAGGGTTGTGCTGCTTGTGTATTATTGTATGGAAGTAAACGTATGCTGTTTAACAACCTCACGATTGCTGAGGAAGAAAACGAAGAGTTCACAATCCAATGCTGAGGTTAATAGAAAGTTGATCCAGTGTCCTAATGCTTTTATTTTTTTATACAAACTGTTAAAGGTGCTCAAACGACAATTGATAGAGGTGGTATTAAGCACGGTATCATAGCAAAGTTTAGTTAGGATTTAGTTGAACTAGTGTCTAGCCCCACTTCTCCTGCATCATTCCTGATGAATAGCAAAGCAACGTGAAACTACGTTGTTCATGGATTGATTCGATTATACTGGTTCAATTCCCAATTTACCTCGTTTGACCATGAGAGATTCTCAATTGATATACATATCCGAAGGACACAAGGAACATCCTATTCTGAAGGAACGTTCTTCCACTTCTGTTTCGTTTTTCCAGATTGACGTGAGGTGTGTTCTTTTCACCTACTCGTTCGATTACAGGCTTTGGGCCGAATCGGCGTGCAGAACACTATCCAACACATAAACGAACCAGCTCATATATGCATGGATTAGTACTATATGGAATCCAGTGAGGCAAAAACAAGAAGTTCATCTCTTGAATCCAATTTTTTCTCAGGACAAATATATCTTGGTTTCTACTGCCGTTGAACCTTTTGCCCTTCATTTTAAACTCTGCACAGGTTGTCTTAACCTTGATGACCTTAAATTTCTCAGACATCAGAGATCCATTGCGGCGTACGGGGAAATCATTGAGATAAAATACCAGCAAATCTAAGGATTTGCGTCTGAGATACTCTCGTTCTGATTGTTTTAGTTAATTTTATAGGTAGTGCGCTCAACATTCGTTATGAAATGTACAATCCTTAAGAGCGGATCGTGGAGTGCGAAGGTAGTCGGTTGTCGCACAAGTGGCGGCGTGTTTGTCGAGCCAGGACATTCGATCATTGAAGGTGATACGGTAGGGTAGATATTATTACATTCTAATTGATCTCTTCATCCTTTCTTTGAGGAAGCATCTATAATGAAAATTATGGGACCACGGACTAGAAACGGAAAAAGAATCGGCATATCAAGAGGTGTTGCACTAAGATAAGGAAAGAGAACAATCTCCTTCACTTTTCCATTCTCTTTCTTTCTTTCGATCGTTTCCTTCATATGCCCTATTGTCTTTCTCTTACCTTCAAGCCTGAGCATATAACGCTTACAACGATGCCTAATTTGTTGTGACCACTACATTCACAGCACTCAACACTGTCTACAGAGTGCAAGCGATCATCAAAGACGCAGTGCTCACTTGTAATCAACGATTTCATAATAGTGTTTTAGAAGATGTTTTTACTTCATATTTTGGAAAGCATGGATGTTTTATTGAATGTGTGGATAAGAGAACATCATTCAGATGTATTCAGAACGTCATCATAAAAGTGTTGGCGTAGAAGTCCTACTGCTGCTTATGGCATAAAAAAGATAAAGCTCTCGGCGTTAATCAGTCCCTGAGGGATGCGCCATGCATTCGACTTCATTAAGCATCGTTTGGAGATGATTGAATGCATATCTGGCCTTTACAATGGCTTGCGGTAGCCTACCGATATCGAGCCAGTGCTGCTTTCCTCCCAGACAAATCTGGTACAAATTTGCCGACCCCGGAGGGACGGAAGGCTTGGTGGGCCATGGGCGCGGAGATCGATTCCATGTGTGTATTGTGGGCGCCTCCGGCCACTGCGCCACACACGCCTTCTGCTTATGAGAGTATGGATAAATCGCTCTTGTATTGTACTGTCCTACTATGAAAATCGAAAAAAAGAGAAAAAGATTTAAAAGAAAAGAAGTTCATAATGGGGTCGTGTCGTTATACAATCGACTCTGGTCGACAGTCCATTCTTAATTGCATTATCATGTGTATGCATTTACGCCAATGGTTTAGAACTGTATAGCACTTTTAAGCATAACTTCAAACTCCCATTAGTTCGGAGTCAGAAAATTGGTACCAGACCTGATATCCGGGGAGATAAGAGCATTGACTTGACAGATCACCACTGGCGGTCGCTTATGGGATATATATACATTGAATCACCTTCAGTGATACTTGATGACGTCGAAATCATGGCGTATGGCACAGCGACTAATCAACGTCATACGCTTTGTCCTTTTCTTTTTATCACAAGCATGAGAGTTTCCACGTCCAAGTTTTACCAAATTATTGAAGCCGTTCTAGGGTGCGTCTAGATTAGCGAATGTTTTCTTGATAAGAAACTCGTCCATTGCCTTGCATAGAGTAGTAATGTTAATCTAAACTCGATTTAATTTTGATTTTTGAAGTACGATTTTTTCATAAAACTCTTAAAGTTGCCACAATTTTAGTGTACGGTCAGACTTATGTTGTTTAGTTTTAGAAAATGGGCTAAATATGATCCATCTGGGCGCTTAATACGTGAGTCATATATGGCTCACTTCGTCAGTACCACGTTAAATGAAAATTCCTCATTTGTCTGCTAAATATTGCGAGTTTTTTTAGAAGTATGACTGTTTGGACATGGGACATGACCATGTTGAGATCAAAAGGACTTATTACAATAGCGGCAAGCAGGAGAGTTGCGAAGGACATGTTATTGGTTGGGTTTTCACTCTGTATAGCAACCATTAGCTCCTATGATTGTTCTGGTTCATCCAGTTGCCCTGAACTGAAGGAATTTTTCCTTTACTCTCGATTTGTATTTAATGAGATGAGAAGAGAAATAAGATAAATCTAATGCCAATTTCTACTTAACTACGGCATATATAATTAGTATTTTGGTTTATCGATAGGTTTACACGATGCTACTAGTACAAGTCCTAACTGTGGCTAACGTTTCGCTGATACCGTTCTCTGCAGAACCGCGATGATTCGAAACAAGTGTCCACAGTACTTGGTTGATACGTTTCACTTTACTGACTCCGACTCAAAGCGCCTACAAGGATCTCTTCTTTGAAACAGTTGCTATGGACACTGGACTCAGGTCATCCCGGCTCTGATGGAGACAACGCCCTTGAAACGTGAGCCGTGATAAAGAATTGTAATAAGTTGATGTAAACGTATCAATAAACTAAGCCATTGATGAATTTGACAGTGACGCTACGTGCTGTAATAGGGAAGCAAAAGGGAATTGTATTTTCAGGGGAATCATGGGTGTCACAGTACAATTTCCGCAAGATATGCACCGAGAACGGTGCACGGATCACTGAGTGTTTGACCGACGCAGGATTCGCGGTACCACTCAATCGCCACCTCGTTTTCTCAGGGATCATCTACAAGTTGGTTGTTTATAACTTGGCTTTTCACTGCTGTGAGCCATATACTAGAAGCACTAGATATTGAGATGGCTATCTTAGACTTTTTCGAGACCTCTTGAGAAGTTTTTTCTCTAATAGATTAGGACCACTGGTTACTTATCTATCTCGAAAAAGCCCGCCATACGCGCACGCACTATGCTTAGTTGAGGAGCAAAAAATGAATGGGGACTTATAAGGCTTGCGTCTTCGTGATCCTCACTGTCCTATGACAATGTGGAAGTGGAGAAACAGATAGCCCAGTGATAATGACTGCGATCATCACGGGTACGGTGCTAGCTCGATCTCGCCTCGGGCCCAGCAAGATCTTCATCCCTGTGGAGTCGGGAAATTGGTACCGGACTTGTCCAAGAAAAAATCACTTTCTTCAATCTAATTGAGGACGCTCCAGCCCGGCTATTCCTGGTCTCCAGGGAAAGCCGACCCGACCAACATTCCACGGCATTCAAGATGAAACAAAAATCTTCAAGCAGGAGCCGAAGCGAAAAATAACAGTTGGAAAACCTACATGGATGATGGATGAGAGGAAATGAATCAAGTGTGAGAAATGCTGCGATCCGCACAGTGGTTGTGAAAACGGGTCGTATAAAATAAAAAAATTATAAGAACGTAATGCTACTGTATGGTGATTTTTCGCTATTACATCTTTATTACTGAACTTTACGCGACTGTGAATAATGCGTGCGTCGCAGTGGTTCGGGGTGCCGTTGCTTGTTGGCTCAGCCACGCTGCTTAACCAATCGTTCCGAGGTCGCCATAGTGCTGCCATACTTGTATGGGAGAATAAAAACACTGATCTGATAGGTTCGTAGACCACTGCAGGTGATTGTATTGACTAAATATGATCTCAGTCAATTCTAGGATTTACTATGGAGTTGTATGCAAAGCGCTTCCTTAAAGGAGTCTAAAGGAGCAGGCTGAACGCGTTATCCTTTGAACTTTTACATATTTGGACGCCCCCTTTACCGCCTCAACGTGGCTGAAAGGTGTTCCTGGGTGTCGGGCTGAGGTGTACAACAAAGGGATTCATCCCTTGGCAGTGTCTTCCAAGCTGAGGAGTCCGGCGTTTCCACCAGGAAGCCTAGCTAAGAGTAAACCAATACCAAGGTCACCACCGTCCTGGTATCAAAGTCGCATTGTGGTGACTGCCTGTGTTGATGAAGACCTGGGGCAGACTTTGGCCAGGCTGACCTCCTGATTTCAAGAGACCACAATTACTTAATCAGAAAATCTTTGAAAAATAGAGGATATGCTGGGGCCCGCACAATCATTGAGGGCGGGCCATTCAGGTATCTAGTATCAAGTAAGTACATATTTAGAGTAAAGTTGCGCACTGCTGCTAACGTCCTCTGCGAGTTATATGTGACAAGGAGAGAACCCTATCGAGCTACCATTTTCGTTGGATATCCTCGAGATTCTGACGTTTTCCTAAATTTAACAAGGAATTAAAATGAGTATTAGAGGTTTTCACCTTTTCTTTCATGAAAGCGTGTCCTCACTGAATCATCTCGAATTCGCAAAAATCGTTTTGTAAAGCTTTTACCAAAGATTTAGTTTGGTAATGAATGTGAATAATAAAGGATAAGAAATGAGTTTCGAAAGTTTTTTTTGAATTCAGATGCACCCTCTACCATAATGGTACCGTATCCATCGACAGAGAAAGTATCCCATTAGCAACGAACTCTTCAAGTCGTGTAAGCTCAAGATTGTTCAATTATCTTTGTTTAATTTTCAGTAGCGCTTATACTGCAAGCTCTTTGGCTTCTATAAATTCTTTTCCGAAACGTTATAGATCTCTTCAGTTTCTATTTAGCATTATCCAGTATTGGTATTTAAGAGGTTGTGTCGTTGTTTCTATCCTTTCTTCTATGTGGAGATAGCTTATAGTACAATTACAGCTGAAACCCGTTGACGTGCTTGGTCCTATGTGGAAAAGCTTCGGGCATTTGGGAAAGGTAAGTGTACGATGTTTTTCTCACAGAAAATTAATTGAGCTAAAGTAAAATAATCCCTCCTAACGGTTTGCCGCCTCATCGTGGCCAGGAGGTGTTCCTGGGTGTCCGGCTGCTATGTACAGCATGGAAATCCATTTCCCTGGCAAAGTCTCCTAAGCTGAGAATAAGTCCGGTGTTTCTATCAGGAAGCCTAGCAAAGGGTAAACCAATACCAGGTTCCACCACTCTCGTGGTATCAATGTCGCATGGTGGTGACTGCCTGTGGTGGTGAAGACCTGGGGTAGACTTTAACCTGGCTGACCTCAAGATTCCAAGAACGACAACGGCTTAATCGGCAAATCTCCGAAAAATGGAGATTATACTGGAGCCCGCACAAACAGTGAGGATGGGCCTTTCAAACATCAAGTAAGTAAAGTAGCAGAACGTCGGAACAGCAGGAAGAGCTACGGGATAGGAAAGACTTTTACGTGCTGTCTGCCATCCATCTTCAGGAGGTATGCGAACATTAGTCGCTTCAAGTTCGCTCAAAGAACTATGAATTTTCAAGGCGACTGCTGCGAAAAGCAAGGTTAGAAAGAATGACGAGTGGACATTTGCCCTAATCCTCTTGCTCTAGATAATCCAAAAGTTATTGGATTTTCTTGCTTAAGTTTAATGCTTCCTTTCCGTTAGTTCAGCTTGAAGTCTTTCAGTAGTTTTTCAGTTAGTACAATCGCAGGAAACTTTTGACAATGAACCGATGTTAGATGCTGATACATCACTTCGCTCTCAACATACAGCTCATAATGAGAAGGCTGTCACATGTGTTAGCGATGGTATTGTTCATCACCCGGAAGAGACGTAAGCAACAAAAATAACTACACTTTCAATGTCTTTACTTTTTATTTACTGACTACTCCTTTTTAATAGCAAGGTATTATGTGAAACATAACCAAGACAAGGTAGTAAATACCCTGTTCGATCCCCACCGCAGACACCAGCGGTTGGGAGTTTTCAAAATATCTCAACAACGGCACGACTATACTTTCATTTCTATGGAGCGTTATGTAGCGCATTGGTTAGAGGTGCTTGACAAAACATACATAGTCAGTGGTCCAATCTTTACTCCTAGACCTGGACTCCATTTCTCTCTGGGGTGAAGGAATTGATGCCAGATTTGTCTCATAGGATAGGAACACTGATCTGTCACATCTGTGGGCTATGGCAAGTTATTGCATTGGCAAGGTATGCATTCAACCATAACTAACGATACTTATTGAAGTCAAATGCGTGGCGCATCCCTGAGGAATTGATCAACGCCGAAAGCTTTATCCTTTATTCTCTAATTTTGGTTCCATAGTGTCGATATAGTGTGGCTTTGTAGTGATTCAATCCTAGCTGATAAAGAGAACGTTGACAACTATATCTTGATTTATCTAAATGCGTATTGACAAGAGAACTCCGTCCACCATAGGCATGAAAGTTTACTGCCTTATGGTGAATATGGAATGTGTATGACCGCAATATACAGCAAAAGTTTACGTTCTCTAAATAAAAACTATTTAATTCGGTTGGAATTTAGCAATTCCATCCAGAAACCCAGCTATCATAAAAGTAAACCAGTTCCAAAAATCCATTGATTTTGTCTGTCTTTTTGGTGCCAACATGGTGACAGCTTGTGCTTGTTTGCATGTCCTCCTAAAGCTCAATGAAGTCTTGTGCAGCCAACAGCTGCTATACATCAATTAGAAATTGTGCCGTAGTCGTCGTGACTTATCGTGATTCTTGAAGATTGGGTTTTTTTTAATATTTACTTTTGAGCCTTGCGATGTCACTGTATTTCGAGCTCTTCGCGGCCGTTGTAAGCATTCTGCATTCTAATTCGTTGTAGAACATCCGAGACTTCGATCCGGGAGAGCAAAATCACTGGATTCATAAAGGAAACAATAACAAGAATAGTTATGGTACAGTTATAGGTATAGCACAGTATAGTTATAAGTTACAAGCATGACAAACATCGAAATCGCTTATTTACCTACTACCTGCCTGAGCGTAGGACGTGCGTTCAACGCCTCTAGCAATAATCGTATATTTGGTTAACCACCGTCGTCTGAAAAAATTGTAAACAGTAGAACTATCTTTGCTTTGTGGAACAAGCACAATGATGCTGAGATATTTGTAAAACTCCGGACAGCAGGTGTCTGCGGTGGGGAGCGAACGCACTATTGTCCTTTCCGGGGAGTAACGCCTTCACCACCACACCATGCGGGTCCTTCGTTTCGCCCGTCTTTCAGCTAGTTCTGTAGATCACTGCCATCAGCAATCACCCGTCAACGGGTTTGATCTGGGGAGCCCAAATCAGAATTGAACCTAGTTAAGCTGAAGCTGCAGTTGAAGTTCACAATATTGACTTTTTATTTACTGCCCTTTGCAAGTTTTCACCATAGGGTATTATTTGTGAAACAACCACAATGATGCTGAGATATAGAACTGCAGAATTCCGGACTGTAAATCTTTATCGTTGCTTTTTCGCACGATCTTTTTTCACATCTATTGTGCGGATCGTAGCACTTCTCGCATTTGACTGCCTACCTCGCATTCATCATCAACGGACTTCAAGCTTTTGCTTATGGGATTGGCTGCTGGTTTTTTCCATGAATGTCGTTAAATGCTGTTCAAGTCAATTCTCACTGGAGTCCTGAACTAGCCAGCTAGAGCGTTTCCAGTTTGATTACAAGGAATGAACCATTTCGAGCCAATCATGGTACTAATTTCACGAGCCCGGAGGAAGGAGAGGCTTCATGATCGCGGTCGCGGTCGAGCCTCACACTGCTCCTGGTGAATGGTATCACTAACACTGCCCCATCCGCCTCTAGTGAAACTATGTCGCTATCTTAATTAAAATTCAGATTTAGAAGGATCAAAGAAAAAAGAATAAGATGAAGGAAAAGAAAGAAAATGAAGTAGAATGTGAAAAACGTGGTATTTCCTGTATAGGACGTGAGTACAAAATAAGCAATACTAACAACTTTGCGCTTCTCGCCTCAACTCTTTCGAATGACTCTTTTCTGGTAGAAGAATCTAACTAAACGAGTATATCATATGAGGTCAATCGTCGACAAGTTTTACAACGGGATAGAATACGATGAAAGCTTACGAATAAAATGTCTGGAACTTCCACGTTTTTAAAGTCCAATAATGGAACCAAAACTAATGGATATTGTAGTACTTGGTTTTAGGGGCGAGTTCGTTCTCACTTTTTCTTCATTATAGTGCTTTTATTACTGAAACGTAAGCTTTATCCTGGGCAAACACGTAGTCTGGATTCTTTATTTTTTTAAATGTTCTCTGAGAATTCGCGACAGTAAGGTGTGGTTATCGGTGGGCCAACATAAGGGATGAAAGAGTAAAACGTTTGATGAACTACTGTGGTTAGCACTATGCATTCGACTTAATCAAACGCTGATCCACCGATGTATCATCTCAGTGCTGCTATTCCCCTGCCATACAGCTCTGGTACCAATTTGTCAGCCAGTAGTGTAAGGGTTGGTGAGCCAGCGAAAGATGAGGAATCAAATCAGTGGCCAGTTCTGAATTGTAGAGAGTACCCTTAACCATTACGCTACACGCACCTCCGAGACAAGGATTGTCTAGATATGTGCTTGTCACACACTTTCCCTGACAGTTTTACTATCTAGTAAAGACAAGCGATTTGGCTGGCTTTCTCACATATATATGACTGACCTTATTTTACGAATTACAGCGTGAAATTTATGGAAACTTGTTGATTTCCAAACGTAATGGTGTCGGCTTGTGAACAGTTAGACAGTTTTTCGAATTCTTCTGTTCTGATCTGAAATCAGTATTCAGATGGATTTCCGACAATCAATTCATTAAGAAATGTGCGTCTGATGGTTCCACTACCATCGTTAGTTGTCTAATCGACGCTAACAAAATAATTGATGTAGGCAAGGAACTGAAACTAGACGGAAATGTGAGTTTATATCGACTTTTATTCTTTCCGTAATATTCATGATGTTTTCAGAAAAAAGCAACTAACCCTGTTTGTAATAGTATCCAGGATCGACTTTCTATTAACCTCGGCACTGGATTATGAATTCGTCGTTTTCTCTCTCAGCAATCGCGAGTTTGTCACACAGCATACGTTTACTGGACACCAGAGGACAGCCAACAAGTACGAATCATCGAAATGGAACTGCGCACTACGGAGCAAATGGAACGAAATGTTCGCAAGAAGGATGAAATGTGTGACGAAGGAACATTTTTGTGCTTGTATTTGAAGGATCAACTTTGGAGGAGAATAGTTGGTGGGTCAATACTATTATGCAATTCTATTAGGTCTAATGCCAAAATAGCCTTGCAGCAAAAGTTTGAGAATCTGTTGAATAATTCATGTGCCTCGGCTTCAAGAAACCGTAATCAAAGGTTCGATGCTAGGAGTCAAAATACGGTTGATAATGCACCAAAAAGTTTAGAGTTACCGTACTTGGGGCATGACAATACCTGAGAGTGTGCGCTCGGTAATAGAATTGGGCCCAAGCTTTTCACCATCACAGCCCATTTCTAAAACAACCGCGCGTAGGATAGCATACAACCTCTATGA
This sequence comes from Angiostrongylus costaricensis, assembly GCA_900624975.1. Lineage (NCBI taxonomy): Eukaryota > Metazoa > Nematoda > Chromadorea > Rhabditida > Metastrongylidae > Angiostrongylus > Angiostrongylus costaricensis. Next base: position 14,933 of record UYYA01000084.1, read on the forward strand.
GTTTCAAGATCGACTCCGCTATCAGGCTAAACAAACGACATCAAATAGAGATGAAAATCAAGGGGCTGCGACACTACCACCATCTCCTTTCCCCAAAACGTTTTTTAGACAGCAGGACTCTAACAATGGAGTTGACATAAAATTCCATATGCTTTCGGACGGCTTTCTCAAAACCATTAATCATTACCGCGATAGAAAGTTTATCTCTAACCTTACAGCCGCACAAAAATGTGGCATTCGAGAAATTAGAGAATTGGTAAACTCGAAAAGAATAAGATTGTCTATTAGTGATAAGGGGGGAGAGTTCGTAGTTATTCCTTGCCAGCTAGATGTTAAGATAACAGAGGAACATCTTGGTGATGCCACCCTCTATCTCCCATCCTCTGGAAAGGAATACAAACATCAGTACCGAAAGCTAAACAATCAGTGGGTCAAAGCGGCAAAAGCGGCAAGCTTAAATTCGTCGGTTGTCTCGCACTTTAAAATCAATAGACCAACGTGCCCCGTCTTATATTACTTGTTAAAACACATAAGTTGGTATCATCTGATGATCTTGCGTCAACCAATCCGACATCGTTTAAGGTTAGACCGATCATCAGCTGTGTAGACGGGCCAACGGATAGAATAACCTGGTTTTTAAGCCTGTTACTTACCCAGTTGCCTAACCACATTCCAGCTCACCTGACAAACACCCAAATGTTCCTAGAACGTCTACGTAACGCGTCTCCTAATAACGCGTACGTGATGGAGTCCTTTGACGTTACCGCTCTCTACACCAATGTATCGAATGACTCCGTAATGCAAGCCATCTTCGAGCTTCTTGTTGAACATGAAGGAAGAATAAACATGCAAGGCTTATCCATCCAGCAGTTTATGGTTCTCTTAAAGGAGTGCCTAAACTGCTCGATTTCCAGATGGTCTGGTAAATATTTCGCGCAAATAAGGAGGTTGGCAGTGGCACAGCAACTGGCACCAAGCCTTGCCATTGTGTTTATATTGTTTGTGTTTATTATGTCTAAGATAGAAACCCCTGTTCTCGATCTGCGGCCACTACTCTTCTGCTGGTACATAAATGATTGTTTTGTCGTCTTCTCTACGCAGGAGGAGATGGATAAATGTTTCGAATTATTGGACGAGCAGTCTGAGTACATAAAGTTCACCCGGGAGAAACCGAGAAATAACTAGCTTCCGTTTTTAAACGTTCAAATAAACCTATCAAGTAGCGGTTTCTTGACAAAGTACTACCGAAAGCCAAGTAACAAAAACATCCTCGTTCATTTCCTTTCTTCCCATCCTTCACATCAGACAAAGAGGGCGCTTGTGAGAAACATGCTTCGAACAGCCACCTCTGTGTGCAGAAGTAGGGAACTAAAGGAAGAATCGCACGACTTGGTTCGACGAATAGCCACCTTCAATGGCTACGAAGTAGTAAACCCACGAGACAAGTTTACAAAGAGGACGACGCTCCAAAACGAACGGTTTAGCCGAAACAAAATCCCGTTTATCTTACTCTTTATTAGCGATGAAATAAGTATTGCGATAAAGTGATACCTAAGAAGGGCAGATCTAGAGGAATCGGTAGCTATAGTTGAAATACCACCGGATACTCGCCATCGCCAGTTAGTTTGTAATCGCCTATACGACCGTCTCTGTGAAGCACAGAATTGCGTAATTTGCCCTTATGGCAGGGACGGTGACTGCATGAGTTCAGGTCGATATACCTGATCTCTTGTAGTGCTTGCGGAGGCCAATATATTGCCTAACCGGAAAGACCTTTATGTATCCGCATAAAAGAACAACTAGATGGCAAACGAAAAGCAAGACAAGGCACGCCACTAGGGACGCATAGGATACAAAAGCACAGCGGAGACGATTTTGAAGTTAAAGTCAATATCCTTGCACAGGAGACTAAAATACCAGCGCCAAAACATCTCGAAGCTTTTTTTGAATAAATGCCAAAAGTCCTACAATGAATAGCAGGGAGTAGTGCCCGAGATCACGCGTGATCTCGCCCTGTGCATTCACATCGATCGTTGATGTGGTGAGGCAGTCGTCAACCACATGTGACTCTGAGCAGCTGTTCTACCTCGGTGGAAGGTAGGTGAAAAAAGCAGTGGGTTTTTTCGAAAAGCCGTAAATCTTGTAATTATCGTGCAGATTCTCATCTTTCTGTTTGTGCTGTTGAAGCGGTTGACCTAGTGAGTTCCGTATTAGTGTACCCTTCGAGGCTCTGAAGAAGGCGATTCTGCCGAAACGTCAGCTACGGTTGTGTTGTATGTGTGTTATTGTGTGGAAGTAAACGTATGCTGTTTAACAACTTCGCGATTGCTGAGAGAGAAAACGACGAATTCATGACCCGGCCTGCTCATATTTTTCTGCTATCTTACAATTTTTACAAAATAGAGAACAAATTTAACGAGGAGAAAAGCTTTGTGTTTTCAAGAGTTCCGAGATGTCATTCCGATTTTCCTCTTACAGACCTACAAGTGCTACCGTAGTCCAACTGACAGAAGCGTTCATTTCGAGGTGTCACCAAATTAACGATTCCATTGAAACAGTTCGGGCCGAATCTGGGTATTTTGGAAGAAGTGGAAGATGTTGGTGGATTTAAGAAACCCTAACTATACTGTCGTCGTTTATTCACTATGAGCTACCGGCGGTGGCTCGTGGTTTTCTTTACAATGCAGTAGATCATATTGTCGGGTTTCCGTGTCATACTGTAATTGGTTTTGTTTGTCGTTAATTAGATCCATGACCTCTAATTTTTTGTTACTATTTAGAATTATTTTGTTATTGAGATGCCTTTTTCTAACCTTTTTTATTAAGTACTTTATTTACAGTTTTATTAGTTTATTAACGTAATGAATGGCTAGGACAAAGTATTTTATGCGTTATATCGTCTTGTTGGACATATTTAATGTATAATAAAGAGTAAAGGAGTTAAAGTGTTTTGCACCTATCAATCTTTTGAAGTTCACTATGGCTTCGATTCAATTCGTAGCACCCTCACTTCAACCACCTGACGTTCCGTTGATCGTCGAGTAGCTTGAGAGCACGCCAGTAAATCTTCTAATTCTCTCTGTAGTGTGAAAGAGCGGCCCAGTGGGGTCTGTTTGCTTCAGGAACTCGTTGAGCATCATACCTTTTTTCAGCGTATTCACGAAGCATTCTGACCATTGGATCTTGAGTCGTTATTCTTCCTACTGTGCGCTTAACATCCCGAGGAATTCACTCGTAACAGCTCTTCTCCACCGGTTGTCGTTCATACGCATTACGTCCCAATTTACCTTCGACAATTTTACGTGTATGCTAGCATCTTTTATTTTTGATGGCCAACTTAATCCCCTCTCTCACTTGTGTTACACGGGATACTCGTAGTGTCTTCCTTTCGATTGCGCGTTCTGTAATTATCTAGCGACCAGGATTTTCTGACGCACACGTTAGAGCAGGAAGGCACGTGTAATCGAAAACGTGGGCGCGGAGTTGGGTAATCCTTTCTCTTTTCACTACATCCTGCATGTTCTCAATGTTCCCCGAGCCTCTTGCTTTTTCCTGATCAACTCTGGAGCAAAGTCGTTCATCATATTTATTTCCCGACCTCGATAGACGTAACTGGAGAGTTCGAAGATATTCATTCCGTTGAGTGTGAACGGGGGAAACGAAACAAATTCGTTGTTGATGAAGATCGTTTTTGTGGGGTTTATTTGAAGCCGAATTTTTCCATTGACGTTATCAAAGTCGATTAGCATTCCTCCAGCTGTATGGCTGATACTCGGCGTTATTTAAAAAAAATAAAGGATGAAAAGCTCTCAACGTTGACCAAAACAGATGTCGAAGTATTGTACTGGCGACTAGTGGGATGCTATTGGCGTGTTAGGGTACTATCCTTCTCGGACCGGATGTTGTAAGATTTTCCACCGACGAAACAGCATGTTAGATTTCAGAAAGATAAAGCAATGAAACGACACATTCGTTTTCCTATATTTCATATAAGGGAAGGAAGACATAACTATTGAAAAGACCGAAGTTCCAATTGCGAATGATTTCCTCCATTACCTTTCTGAATCCGCAACTGTTTCGCCTGGATGATGGCGTGTGACCATCTTGGTCATGTAATTGGCGAAGTTTCGGTTGACTTCGGAAATGAATTTCCTAGCCTTTGCAGCCTCGACTACAGCTGGTGCTCTTCTCAGTTTGTGATTTTCTTTTATCGCCTTCCTGCATTGTTTTACACTCTTGGGAGAAAGTGGACGATTACCTGTACCTAGAGCGATTGCACGCTGGCGTGTCAGCTCGAATGATTCTGATTTCCGACGTATCTTCGTGACTTTCCAACACCCAGCTTCTTTGTGGCTAGCGTGACTGTTTTGAATGAGCCTGTCGCACTTCGTTTCGATGTTAGCAGTAACGGCACCTTCTCAAGAACAAATTAATAGTCTAAATACATCCCAATTCATGGTGGTTTTGGGATATTATTTTTGAGCTAAGCGGCATTCTGTCCATTGAGCTAGAAATGGAATCTTCCACGACGGAGGTGATTGTGTGATCTGTTTAGAATTTTGCAACGATATCGATTATTCAAAACCTTCGATCTATGTCTGTTTCGTTACAGTGCTCTCCGCTGAGTGACTCCCAGGCCCAACGTTGAGGGCGGAGCTTCTGGAATTGTGAAAATTACCATGGATGGTGTTGCTCATTGTGATAAACTCATACTGCCCTTCACCCTACTCGTTCCGTCTTAATCTGCGCGTCCCAATGTAACGTTCTTTAGACGTTTTTCTGGGTCCAATCTTTGCGTTAAAACCTCCGGTAATTACCTCAAAGAATATATGGGCTTCTCCGTAGACCTTCTCCAGGTCCAAATGAAACGCTTCGACTTCTTCTTCGTTATAGTTTGACATCGGCGCGTAAACGACGATGATTGTCGAAGCCGGAATAGATCCACATCTCTTTCATCGCAAAAGTCGGATTCAGGTTGTTAGTTGTTCTGATAAATCGATGTTCAAAGCCATACTTGTGTTTCCGAGGACGTCGATGGTGACGCCACCGGCATTGGCCGACGTTTCGCATGTTTCTAGGAACTGTTCTTTGACTGTATCATAGACAGCATTGGATGGCTGGCGTCTTCTCGTCTCAGCCAATCCGACGACGCCGTACATTACTCTTCTTGCCTGCTTGATCAAGTCCTCAACAGAAAATTCAGATGCAAGTGGGCTCGCTGTATTATACAGATTATTAAGTGCATCATAGTGTTAACTTTTATTTGCTGCATAGTACAATTTTTCATGGCAGAGTATTACGCGTGATACAATCATAATGATGCTAAGATATTTGTAAAATAAAATATTAATCCCGTGGACGGGTGAATGCTGATGGCGCTGATCGATAGAACTAGCTGAGAAACAGGCGAAACGAAGAAACCGCATAGTGTGGTGGTGAACGCGCTACTACCCGGAAAGGACAATAGCGCGTTCGTTCCCCACCGCATACACCTGCGTCTGGAGTTTTGCAAATATATCAGCATAATTGTGGTTGCATTAAGTGCATTGTTGTTTAAAAAAATGACTTTTAGTGATCCACCGATTTATGAAGTCAGTGTTCTTGTTCTCTCACGAACGTCTGGTACAGACTTATCGAATCCAAAGGGAACGAAGGGGCGCGAGATGGGCCAGCGGCCAGACCATAGTGCACTGCAGGAGGTCTCTATAAACTCTGCTAAGCTATACGCATCCAACAAGCTATTTGCTAAAATAATTTCTTACCGAGCAAAAACATTCCGTAGATCTTTCCACAATCTTCTTCTCTTGCAAAGTCGAATAGAAATCGTTGAAATTACCACTAACTGGAAACGCCGGGGCGGTTAGAACTACAAGTTGGCTACGGTAAGGATTTTTTTCGGTACGTCACTTTCATCGCGCTAAGGTGGTTTCTGTTGTTTCTCTCAATTGGTTTGTTGAGACCTTCGAAGTTGTTAGGCTTGTTCACAGCCATAATGTTTTCTATTCCTTCTTAATCATCTCTTGTTCTGTGGTGGTAATCTTTCTAACATTATTATATATAATTGCTTGATTTTGAAATAACAGTGTTTAGTAATCAAAAATTCCTACCAGTATCTTTAAGAGAGGAATTTTTTATTTTATTTGACTCATCTTCAAATCTACTGTGCGGATCCCAGCACTCCTCACATTCAATTCCTTTCCTCGTATCCATCGTGCACGAAGATCTTCCAACTTTTACGTGTGGCTTCAGTTGTTGACTGAGTAATTTCGTGCCATCTTGAATGTCGCAGAATTCTGGTCGAGCAATTCTCCCTGGAGTTCTGAAATAGTCGGGCTGGAGCGTTCTCAATTGGATTACAGAAAGTGATTTTTTCCCAGACAAGTCTGGTACCAATTTCCCAACCCCGGAGGAATGAGAGGAGGCCTACTTGGCCCGGAGAGGAATCGGACTGGCGCCATGCTCGTGGTGATCGGTACTACCACTATGCTGTCCACCCCTAGATAAGAATTAAGTAAGATTAAGATTTAATTCCCACCAGAACCTTAAGATTTAAGTACCTTAAGATATCTTAGGACGTTGGTAGAAAAGGATACAAAGCGACTTTGCATTCCTCATGATTTCCATCCTACAGTTTCGTCGTCCTTCCGTTCAAAGAACCAGAGTTCCACAAAAGATAATGGACATGACTTTTATCATCAATTGAACCAAGTCTGGTCATTTTTCAGAATGTGCATATTTAAGTGTTTACCAAACATCGAAAATATGCACTACTCCAGCCCATATGGAACGGCGTGCATTGTTTCCAATGCATCGTATGCGAAAGTGGCTGCTGCTTTCAACCGAAATATTTTACCTCATAGTCGGGCATTAATAATTTCAAGAAACCGTTGTAATCTGTGTACTTTTGCATAGAAGTCTTTTATTCTACCTAGAGGAATTTCCTATGTTCTGCAACCCACGAAACCTATCCTCCCATTTTTTCTTTGCACCATGGCTTATATTTCGAGTACGAAAGAAATTGGACATGTGGAATCTCGTCCAGACAATAGTGTTCTCTAATACAATGTTTTTGTTCGCAGCTGCTCTCGCCATTTTGGAAATCCTGGAAGCGTTGATATTCTTCTTAGTTTCTCATGAATTTCTCCCATGAAGAGAGAAAGCTAAAATGCAAGAATGCTTCGTGAATAATTAAGTACGCTCTAAGGCGATAGAGCCGTGACATTTCTATATCTCGACTTTTCCGCTATTTCCTAATAGAAAAATTAACGCTTATTGTCCAAGAAAGAACTCCGTTACGAATATGATAAGATTTTTGCTAACTACAGCCTCAGCTCACTTGGGTTCGTTGCCGATTTGAACTCCCTAGACCAATTCTTTTGTTGGGTGATTGCTCGTGGCCCTGATCGATAGAACTAGGTGAGAGACAGGCGAAACAAAGGAAGGGCATGGTGTGGTGGTGGGCCCGTTATCCCCCGTAAAGGGTTCTTTCCTGACCGCAGACGCCCCTGCGGTCAAGAGTTTTGCAAATATCTCAGGATCATTGTGGTTTTATCAAACGTAATACCCTACCATCAAACACTGTGATAGGAGGTAAATAAAAAGTTAACCTTAACCGTTTTATTTACTGCGTACTCATTTTAATGGCAGGGTATATTGCGAAATATAACTTCAATGGTGCTGAGTGCTGAGATATTTGCAAAACTTTGGACCGCAGGTGTCTGCAGTGGGGAACGAACTGTCCTTTCCGGGGAGTAACGCGTTCACCACCACACCATGGGAGTCCTTAAAAAAGTTAACATTGAATATGCTAATGTTCAACTCCCAACATCACTATTACGAAACTCTTTCATCGTCTAATTTTCTCGAAGACGTCATAACTCTTCCAATCAACTCGACGATTGTATCCACTTTCAAGAAAAACTGAGATCGACAACGTAAATAAAGGACGGTAAAGGCAGTAGCAAAAAAAAATTGAAAAAGAAAAAAAAACAAATTCGGAGAAACGAAGTCAAATGAATGCGCCGGTAATAATAGTTCCATTTTCTTCCTTTGAGCTTCTGGGCAAATTTTCTGTCTATAACAATATCTTCTTCATTATCGTACTTTCGCTTTCTCTCACACTCCCAGTAGTTTACCGCCACTTCATGGGCGGTATGCTGCAAGCGTGCATTATCAGATTCATTACCCCAGCAAGGTTAGCTGTCCTGAAAAAGTTTCTGTATTCCAATTCAGAAGCTCAAATAGGAGTAAATCTTCACCATTTCAGATGCTAACAAACCACGTGTGACTACATTCTCGGTAAGATATGTGCTTGTCGTGCTAAAGTTCTAAGGCTTGTCTGTTCTCTTTTACAAACGGGATCGTTATAAGTAGCTCTGATTCACGGGAGCGAAAGGTAGTGCAATGGCGACCATTTCGCTTAGCAGCACCTGCTTGTCAGACTTCACCAGAATTAACGATATTCATAAGTTTTTCTAGATCTATGCGGAAGAAGGAAAATGAATAACAGACGTTTTCCTCATTCTTGGTAGTAAAACATTTCTGATATTAAAGCGCTTCTGCGCGCTCATACATTCGTGTCATCACATTTTTACTGCATTTTGCAAAAAAAGAAAAAGAAAAATTTTCGTTATAGTCACATAGTGTGTTAACCATGCCCAAATAAACATATAAACACGGTGGTGAACGCCTTAGCCCCCGGAAAGGTTAATAGCGTGTTCGATCCCCACTGCAGACAACAGCGGTCCGGAGTTTTGCAAATATCTCAACATCATTATGGCTACATAGGCATACGTTTTTTGATTGTTATACTGTTTTCAAAAACGCTTGAATGCGTTTGTTATGTGTTGTTGAATTAGCTCAGAATATCTGTATTATGTAGCATCGTGTGTAGATCAGCGGCTGGAGATGCCCTTCAAAAATTGCATCTCTTATGGTTCGGTTCCGCACTTTGACCTAATCAAGTCTTCCATTCTAATAGGTTACCAAATTGGTTCTAGACGTGTGAACGAGGACAAAAAACTGCCTCGATTGATTGGTAGGACGGCGAAAGTGATCGCATAGGCAAGATGTGTAATAAACTTGCTATGCCATATATTACATCCTTAAGGACATAACCGACGCCTAGCGCTTTATCCACTAAGCTTCTACCACCATCACACTTATTTCATACCAGCTGCACCGTATTTACTTCAAATGAAAACCGCTCTTTCTGCTAAGTCTTCCAACAATCTACTAAGAATGTTGCGTCATAAACCTATCATATAAGGCAGGAAGTTAACTTAAGCCGCTGTGCCTGTTTCTGCATAGACTCTAGATCTGTTAGGAAAAATTTTTTCGGCTTTTCGGCTTGGCTCTGATGTTCACCTTCTATTTTACGTCACCCCAATTAATTATAGATTTTGTATAGATGCTATGGATATTATCGTTACTGTTACTATTAGTACTGTTGTGATGAGTGTTACTATTAATATCTCCTAAAGAGCATGGCTCCAAATAATACGAAATCGGCAGAAATTTGACCGTTAAGAACTAGAAAAACACCTTAACGACTCCATGTCAATTTATCAGGAGCAGTTCACAAGAGCTAAATAACTTGTTTATAAAGGGCCGAGGTCATTTCAATGTCATCAAAGAATAAAAGGACAAAGCTTCCGGCGTGGATCAATCCTTTAGGGATGCACCATGGATTCGACTTCATTAGGCATCGTTGGAGGTGACTAAATACATATCTGGCCTTTACAATGACTCGCGGTGGCTTACCTATGTATCGTACCAGTACTGCTATTCTCCCAGACAAGTCTGGCACCATTTTGCCGACCTCGGGAAAACGGAAGGTTTGGTGAGCCAGGGGCGCATGAATCGATCCCACATGAATTGCATTGCCCTGCGACCACTGCGCCACACGCGCGTATTTTTTTGTTTTGAAGGTCATTGCTTCGAGTTATTGCTACATTTTTTGTTATTGATATTATCAGTGTTAATATTGCACTTTTATATCTAATCACAGCTACTTTATAACATAGTCGATATGGTGACATGCAGCCGAATATATAGCACTGTTCTCCAAATTATCAGTGATTGTTATGAAATATAGTGTTCCGGTCAAAGTAGCAAACTTTTTGATCTCAATTCAAATTCCATTGTTAAGAAACACAACTTAGGGAAACATCGAACACATTGGTACATTACCCTTCAGTTATCACATAAAGCGTATAAGCCATTTCGAGGATACGGTATCCAGATGCCATTTCGGCCTACACGGTTTCTTTCATTTGACGCAAAGAATCCTCTTATTTGTCCTGACGAGACGAAAGAAGGCCTTCATTGCTTAGATTTTTTTTACTATGTTTAATATTTTGTTTGTCAAGAAAGTGTTTTTCTTTCTCATCCTTTTCCGTTCTCTCGATATCCGAGAAGGTTACATTCGGCGTGTATTCATGTAGTTGCCATTGTGGCTATTATCAAGTGCTGAGAATTGCCACTGTGCTAGTTTTGCACTTCTGGGTTAAACCAATAACTGCCGTTTTGTAAGAAATCTAGTCATAGCATTGAAACTAATTCGTGGTCATTCATTTGTAAAGAGTTTTCGATTGCGCAATCAAATAATTTGCCCTAATGGGAGAAACGGTCATTGCATGAGCTCGGATACCGTTTGTATGATCTCTTGTAATGCGTGTGCAGACAAATACCTTGACCACCTAGACGGCAAGCAGTTAAACGAAACACTCCACCAAGCGCCCACGGGACCCACAGACATAACGGGCAAAGGAATCTAAAACGGCAACGCGTAAAAGTCTGGAAGGGCTTTGGATAAACTCCAAAAATTCAAAAATGAGCATCAAAATGTAATGTAGAGTTTGGTAGGGTGGCTTTTGTTCTTTTGTTACAAAGTTATAATCAAAAACACCCCCCATAAAAAAATACGTTGTTTAAAAGATGTTGATTTATGCAAGTAATTGTTTTGAGCCACCCACATTTCTCACCCATGTAGGACTCCGTGCGGCAGGTGGCCAATGACAGCCGTAGGACAGGACTTAGGCACAATAAAGCGGTGAGTGTTTAAGGGAAACTAGTTATTATGCTAATAAACATTTATTTACTAAGTATTTACTCTGTTGAGGTCACGATAGCGCTCCTATGAGCGGATTGCCTGTCCGTTTGACTCTTCCAGGCTGTGAAGAAAGTGAAACCACGGAAACCTCAACCAGTATTGTATTGAATAAATCTTGCTGCGACCTCGTCTTTGCTCATAAACATAACAGTGTACAATTGATCAATGCCGAAGCTAAAAAATGAGCCGTTCCTGCCATTTGTAAAGAATTTGTACCATTGGGAAAAAAAACACAATTGGGGAATATATGATCGCAGTTAGACTGGAACTCAAGTCAATTAGTCAAGAGCTCGAGTATTGGTGATTCTCATTTGCCGCTTAATAAGGACCTTTCTAGAAAATTTTAAAGATTGACATGCAGGATTTTTCCTTGAGATGCTATTTATTTTATATGATCCGTCTTCACATCTACTGTGCGGATCCCAGTTCTTCTCATATTCGATTCGTTTCCTCGCATTATCAACGAAGATCTTCCAACTTTAACGTGTGGCTTTGGATGCTGATTGAGGACTCGTAACTCATCTTGAGTGTCGTTGAATGCTCGTCGAGCAATTCTCACAGCAATCTTGAGATAGCCGTGCTGAAGCAGTCCCGATTGGATTGCAGAGTGTGATGTTTTCCCAGACAAGTCCAGTACCATTTCCCCAACCCCGGAGGGATGAGAGGCTTGGTTGGTGCCAGGTGGAATCGAAATAGCATCATGCTCGTGATGACGGACGTCACAACTTGAGATGTTATACGAGGAGTAAAGTAACTTTGTCCTCAAAGTTGTGATGAGCACACTTTTCTCAGAAAAGAGTCCTTTTCTAATAGCTATTTGGGTTGCTTTTTTATAAGCTGGATTTCATTTATTCTCAGCTTGAGTCCCTGATAATTTGTTCGCTTGAATTGCTCCCGAGTTGTTACAAAGCTTTACTGTGCCCAAGAGTTCGTCGCCTTCGGCATAATTTGAGTAGATTGTTAACAATATTTAGCTCATATTCCTAGTTACTAACCCAATGAATGTATTTATTTCATGCTTCTTTTAACAAACAAGTCGATTGGAATGCAGAACAACAATGTTTCTGTCAATTGACTTTTTTCTGCTTTATGTTATGATTCTGCGTGGCAACAGATTTCTGTCGTTTAAGACATTTCGTTCCGTTTAGCTCTATGGCTAATCATTTGCTGTGATAGTTAAACATCGCTGGAGGTGACTGAATGCATATCTGAAATAGAATACCTAATTAAACCTGTTTTCGGTAGTTCCCCGATGAATGGATCAAATAAGTGCCGCTATTCTCTCATCCACGTCTGGTCATCCATCAATTGGGGATCTCGTAAAGATGGAAGCCTTCACAAGCAGAGGGATTGGGATCAAACAGACGACAACGTAGATTGCAGGCAACTCTAACCTTGACCTCAGGCGCGCCCACTGCCACCGGTAGGAGGCTGATAGATTAAGAGCCGAATATAACTATCATGTGCACGAAACGAGGAGCAAACGGATTGAGGGGCTCCATGAGAATTATAGACGTATGTCAGATATGCTCGAATAAAACCCGACAAACTATTATGATTACGGCGAACCTTAAAAGACAAAGCACCTCAGGGTTCTGCGAGTAACTTTCCACAGAAAGATGTGAAGGCAAGGTTCCCCTATAAGATCAAGTGTGATGCTTCTAATGCACCAGACCGCTTTCTAGGCACACATTTAGTTAGATGACAAGGAAGCTTAAATAGAAAAATAAAATCTTCGTATAAATCAACATGTGTTTACATTGTCGAACCTAAACACGGTTGATAATAAGGATTATTCGGCTAAGGTTTCATCGTCATTGTCTTCTTCAGAGCCGATGATCCGAGTCGTTAGGTTCACAGTTGTTCGCCTTCTCATTGTGACATATTCGTCTTCGTATCGAGTCCGATCTTCCTCAGTGGAACATTTCTCGTATAAGGCGTAGTCGCTTGGCGACGCTGTTCTGTACAGGACGCTGGCTTTTGGTGGTAGTGATTCTTTGGTAATAGCGACTTGTTGTTCCAAGGAAGAGCCTGTTTTTAAAATACTATTATGCTGTGTGCTAGCTGATTATGATACCGACCTCTGCATGATAGATTTTCCGGAAAAAACAAGTCGTTGTCACCGGACAGTAGCTACTAACAACAGCTAGCATCCTGTATAGCGGGTGAGTATGCCTCATCCGAGAGATGTTCCACTGAAGAATATCCGACTCGATACGACAACGAAGACGTCACATCGAGAACGTGAACAGCTGTAGACCATCGACTCAGATTATCAGCTCTGGTGAAGACAAAGACGTCGAAACGTCAGTCGAGTAAATCTCGTTATCAACCTCGTATAAGGTCAGCCATTTAAACAGATGTTCATTTATCATACCGAGGTTAAAGGAAAGTCGGTTTTCGAAACATCTTTTTTATAAGGTTTTCTAAATTGTCAAGAGAAACGCTCCCGTTTTTGGGCTCTTACTGAGTAGCTGGCGTGCTTTCTACTAATAACAGAGCTGTTTGCGTAAATAATTGTGATTCCTCATTATCGTTTCTTTTTCAACGGCAGACTTCCAATGGGTGGATTGTGTCAAACAATAGAAATTTTAAGCTAATGAACCCTGATTGAGAAAAACGACGATTTCTCTTATAGAAAAAGCCCTATTGTGTTTCTCTACTTTTTAAGGGAATTTTTTTGTGGCGCCTGTTGCATTGTGGTTGGATGCGCCCTGCGATACATATGGGGTCGATCCCGCCCCCGGGCCAACCATGCCTTCCATCCCCCGAGGTTGGCAAATTGGTTCCAGACCTATCAGTGAGGATAGCAGCACTAATTTGATACATTAGTAAGCCACCTTGAGTCATTTTATAGGCCAGATATGCATCCAATTACCTATTATAATGCAAAATGAAGTCGAATGCATGGCGCATCGCTCAAGGATTCGTTAACGCCGAGAGCTTTACCCTTTCTTATCATGTTTTTGCTCCCATCATGATGCTCTCATTTATTTTTTATTTATCCCTTTTAAAAATCATAGATTTGGGCCTTTATGCCCGCCTCATCGGTTGATCAGAGGAACTGTGGTTGTAGTGGAAACATTGCAACCACAAGGCGGAAAACGCTTTTTGGTTCAAAACACTTTGCGAATAGTTTGACAGAGGCAGGGAGACATCCCTTTACAGCTTTTTCGAAATTCGAAAAGGAAATCTCGTTTGATTCGCATTCATCATATCATTGAGCTTCTTAGGTAGCAGTTGGACCTGAACACCTCTGTGGATGACGATTCGAAGTCAAAACGAACTTTTAAAAGTGATTGTTTCTACTTAGTCCGTTTCCTTTAGCAAAATCAAGATTTGCAGCGTACTCATTTAACAATGAATTAATAACCAGATCGCCTGACAAACAACCATTCGTGTACTGGAAAGCTCTAAGCGTGTATGAAAACGTTTTTCTTCTCTTTGTACTGATCTCTAAAACTTCAGTGTCAGACGTTAAATGACTGCGGTGAGGAGAGCGTTCATGTGGTATTCCCTCGATGCCAGCCAGAGATCGTTTGATCCCGTCTACTAGAGGCCGAGCTTCATTCATAAATCTGTATGACTAGTGGAGCTTCTAACGATGATAGGACTCAACCATAGCATGCTACCATTTCCATTAGCAATTGCTTAGTTGTGGTTACGGTGTCGTGAAACCTCTAAATAGGGTTTCTATACCCTCGTTCAAAATCAGCTTGTCGAACATTTCATTAATTTCTTCAAAGTTTTCATCTAGTCATTTTACGCTTATAATATTGCTTTTTTATTTATTAGAGGATAAACGCTAAGCCTCTCTGCGTTGATAAAGCCTTGAGGAAAGGTCTATGCATTCGGCTTCGTCGAGCATCGTTAGAAGTGGCTTTAATGCATAGCTGCCATATACAATGACTCGCGATGGCCTATCGATATACCGAGTTAGTGCTACTATCCACCCAGTCAAGTCCGGCACCAAGCTCGATGAGCGTGGGCTGTGGGATCGATGCGAAGTGTTTTGCATAACGCCTCTAATCTGTGCACTATACTCGCCTTCGCTTTATTTATTAATACTAATAGATAAAAAATATTGAAATAAGGAAAACCAGGCTGTGATATAGTGGTAAGGATATATTCGTGAGAAATATTGTTATCGTCCATGGGCGATTTTATTACAAATTCATAGACTTCAGTTCTAATAATATCATAAATTATTGCTGGATGGCGTTCTCGGCAAATAAGCCTTCTTCGTGCATTGAAAAAACTATGACCATAAAAGTACTTCAAAAGTGGTCTGGAAATGAATGATAAATTTAGCGAATTTCTTTGGAATGACTGTCGTTTTTCGTATTTATAAAATTAACGCAGAAAAACTTTATCTTTACCCTAAAATTGGTACCTCATTGCTGCATATTCGTGTTGTGAGAGCCACGTTCTATTTTTGGACCCTTTGCGCAAGACAGAATTGAGGTGCTTGATGATCGAAGACGACAGCTCTTCTTAGCGTAGGCAAAGTGCTTCGGCTAGATAATTCACGGTTTAGCCATTTTTGAGTACATACTGGACTGTTAGTGCTTGCAATAACATCAGTAAAATGCTGGATCTCTGGTTTTTCTTATTGCTCACATCAACGATTAACTCTAAGTGGTGGTGTGGCAGAGTAAAATCATTCTCCACTTACAACCACAATGATGCTGAGATAGCAATGTTTGCTTCTAATTTTCTGCTTACCGTAATTCTTATGGTAGGGTATTATGCAAAATACAACCACAACGGTGCTGAGATATTTGCAAAATTCCGAACCGTAGATGTATGCGGTGGGGAACGAACGCACTATTGACCTTTTCCGGCGGCCAACGCGTTCACTACCACATCATGCGGGTCCATCGTTTCGCCCGTCTCTCAGCTAGTTTTTCTATAGATCGGTGCCATCAGCAATCATCCGTCATTCTGCAGTTATTTTTTTCTTAGTATCTGATCAATGTAGTACAAGTGGCAGAGTTGCGACTTCTAGTAGCTCTCATCACATTCTCCATAATAGAATGATTCTCAAATCCGACATTCTATTGTGATCGACACTTCTAAACGCCACGGCGAAAAATTCTCCACTGAGAGACTATAATTTCCAAATATCCAGCTCTCCTTTTTTCAAATGCTGAAAGAGCCATATTAAATTGTTACTTTTCCAGTCAGACATTCTCACAACATCCAACTTTTGATTCTAATGAGTAATGTGAAGATCAACTAACTCCATGTAGTGATTTTTTCATGAAAACTTGCTAAATTTGATTTGAAGCTGGTGACTATCGATGCATTGTGGGACGATTCTTGTGACGCTGAAATGGCCTGAGTTCGTTCTCTAAACGAACTATGACACTGATTATCCATGGAGGTCTGAAGTTAAGGTCGGTATTGACAATATGGCCTTGCTATATGCCACATAAAAGTCTATGTGACTAACTTAGAACCATCTATCTCCATTTGTTTTTTGTATACTATGAGTTTTTATGAATTATGCTTCCTTCCAAGTTAGTTCCTCTCTTTAACCCGTTTTACTTGATACTTTGTACTTGAACGGCCCGTCCTCACTGATTGTGCGAGAATCAGCATAATCACCGTTTTCGGAGATTTGTTGGTTAAGCCATTGTTGTTTCCTGGAATCCAGTGTTCAGCCTGGCTAAAGTCTGCCCCAAATCTTCACTACCACACGCAGAAGCCGTTCTTGTGGATCAGAGGGAGGTTTACCATCATGCGACTTTGATACCACGAGGCTGGTGGTTCCTAATATTGGTTTACTCTCAGCTAGGCTTCCTGATGGAAACGCCGGACTCTTCCTCAGGTTAGGAGACCTTGCCGGATGGACGAATCTTCTTGCTGTACATCGCAGTCCTACATCCAGAAACACCTCCCAGCCACCAGTGAGGCGATAAATCGTTGGGAAGACTCCGGAAAGCCTGTTTTACTGACCTCGTTAACCCGTAACACCCGGAATGGATACGCTGTAGTGTCCATTAACGTTTCGAAGAGAAAAGATATTGACGTTATAGTGCCCATTTTCAGTTTAATGCGTTCCACAACTTTTTTTTACTCTTCTATATATATTTATTCAATAGCTAACGATGTGTTATTTTATTCTTTATTAACGGACAAGCTGACGTTTCGGCGGATTTCGTCTTCCTCAGAGCCTGGAAAGGTCAAGTTGACCGCAATTTATCCAGCCCAACAGCTCCATAACTAAGCAGAGAAAATAGAAGGATTGCTGTCGATGTGACCATTCCAGGCTTCGAGGAAAGCGATATTCGCCGAAACATCGGTTTTTTCGTTAACAAAGATTGAGATGACACCTCTTGCTTGCTCAACAAGTATATAAAGAGTTGCTTGACCAATATCGAGATTAATAGAAAGTCGATCATGGGAATAACACGATTTCTTTAGTCGTTCTCTGTCTAAACTTTTTGAGCTTCTTAATTTGTTTCGTTAGTCGATTCTTATTTCTTGAATGCTTTCAGTTTTCTGAATGAAAGTGCACGAGTTTGGTATAAAACTTTTATTCGGCTAACGTTTCCGCGCCTTCGCCTTTAAGGTGTTGCTCTCAGTTTCTTTGAAAGAGTGTAACACTCATTTCGTACGAACAAAAAAAATATTTGGGAGTCATAGAAATAAAGTATGTAACAGAAGCTAGGTAGGAATAATTTTTTCTTGTTTCTATGGTAATTTCATTAGGGGAACCGTTTTAGGACACTTTGTTATTTATTAATGATAACACGTCTCCACGAGCTAGTCAAGTGCAATGATATTTTCATGACGATTTGACTAGTATTTTTCTAGTTAGAAACAGTGCTCTCATTTTATTACAGAACTTTCCGAGATAACCTTACTACCAGAACTCTAAAGTGGTCGCTTAATGCCACCGCTATGAATCCTAGTCGAGAGGACTTGCTGCATTGCGGCTAGACCTCTTTCATGAGGTTAGTAGGCCCCAGCAACATCTTTATTCTAAACTTACCTAACCATCTAACTAATATCTAAACTGAGTTCGAAAAAGCTCAAAGCCAGCCAATTCTCAGCTATTCTTCGTTTAATGACAGGCAAGCTTATGTGTGATTAGGTTTACAGTAATTTGTACAATGTAGGTATTTTCGTCGTTGAATAAAGGAGGGAATATAAATATGAGGTATCTCCTAACTAAGAGTGGAGGAAATATGGCTACGGTGTGCTCGTATTTCTTTGATCGCTGGAGGTGCACTTTACTTATTTTGTCTCACTGCGTAACAAATTCCATTCTGCATATGAATGACTTTCTGCTTCATAATCAGATTTCAATAGCTTTGCATGCACTCGAACGTTCAAAGAATTTCCCACAACATGTCCAAAAAGTTGGATGGGACTCCCAGCAGCAACGAGAAACACTTAACGGTTATATTATAACTAGTGTTATCGAGAACGATCATCTTTCTGACGACATGTTTTTACATTGTTGAGCTCACACTAAATTGATAGATATGTTTATTCGGCTGTTTATTCGGTTTCAACGTCATTGTCTTCTTCAGAGCCAACGATCTTGTCGATGACCCACAGTTGTTCGCCTTCTCGATGTGATCTCTTCGTCTCGCATTGAACGAGTTCTTCCTCAGTGGAGCATCTCGAATGAAGCATACTCACCGGAGACTCTCTTTTATAGAAGGTGGTTGTTGTTGACTTGACAATCTACGACCTCCAATCTACGGTCACTGATGACAATCTGCACTGTAGACGATCTTCTAGACAACACAGACATACATAGACATTATCCATCATGTCCGTAAACTTCACTGTTCCATGCCCTCCCCACCCACTCGCCATCGTCGTCGTTGTCACCTACTCGACGACTTTGTGAATAATTGTTGTTCGTTAGCTACTTGGTGTACGCCTGATGCGGCTTCATCACTTTGTTCTTATAAAATGTTCTGCAAAATATGTTGATTGATTCTTGATTCCTGGAATCTGCTGATATAATGGAGAGGCATCGCTTTGTTCACAACTAGTCTCCGTCATGATTCAGTTGAGATAAAAATAACAACTGTTTTTCAACTGTCGATGTGCCATATTTCAACAGATTTTCCAAAAAACCAAAGCATTTTCCGTGATCAAATTACTGTGGCAGCTCTCTCATTTTCTCAGAGCTTATTTACAGTGCGAAATTGCTCTAGCATTTAATCTAGAATGGTTTTAAGCTACCTTTCCTACCTAAGCTACCTTAAGCTAAGCTATCCTCCAAGACAAGAGTTTCAGCAACAGTTGTGCTTTCTTATGAGTTACTGAAAATTTCATCCGCAGGCCAGGCAAAGGCTAAGAAAAGGTTGCTTCCGAACGAATATGGATAGATGGTTCTTTGTGAATCGTACTGGATGCCAATCAGCAGTGGACAACGATCTGAAAGCTGCTTTTTGAAACGATTCAAGAGCAGCCAATTAACTGTTCCTTGTATTCAGAATTTGAAAAAACTGGTTAAATGAATGCCTTGCAAATTCAAAGGATGTTAATGAGATCATTATCGTAACGTATCAAAAAACAATGAACTTTATAAAAATTGCACTCTACATATTCAAATAGTTTTTCAAATACTGATCTTCATGTACTTCGTATATTCCTATCCGTTGTCTCACATCTATCATCCAGGACTTCGTCTTCGGCATTGGCTTTGAACCGGGTGCTAGTGTGACATTTTTATTTCAACAGTGTAGAACTTTTGTAACAAAAGAAAACAATGAACTTTATAAAAGTTTTAAACTACGTATCCATGTAATTTTTCAAAGGATGATCTTCACATACACATATTCCCTTCACCACAGGTAATGATCGGCTCATGTAGATTAGAAGAAACTTTTTGTAGACGAGTCTAGGATGAAAAGAATTCTACGGTATCTGCAGCCGAATCGTTTAGTAGAAAAGGTCTAATTTCCTTCTAGGACTATGCTTAACGTACCATATACGTGGTACGACTAAAGTTAATAAACTAAACGATGTTCAATGAAGTTCTCACCAAGCAATTACCATCTTTCCGTGCTTCTTAATAACTGCAACCTGAGAAAATTTTCAACAATGAAGCCGCTGAAGAGCATATTTTCGACCATTTCATGGATTCGAAATCTTCAGAATTCCATGTTGGCTAACAGATGTTCGGATTCCAATAGTTCCTATTTTGCACTAGTAATTTTGTGCATAGATCGAGTTATTTCATTGTGCTTCAATGTTCTCGTTCAAAACCGGTCATTAGTTTTGCCCAGGGCTAGTCACATCCCTCTCTTTACTGGTCATTACTTAAATCGACGCTTTTATCAATCACTCATGTCCTACTGAGCGCTATTTCCAAACGCTTGAATTTCGAACCTTCATTAGGCGCACAAATTGCACTGTTTAATAAAATAATGTTATGACGTTGTGCTTATACCGAAGTGATAAAAGGACAAAGTCAAGGAGCGCTGGACGTCGACCAATCTCATAAAGAGATAAGCCGTGCATTTGACTCCATTCGTAGTGTCGTATAGGTGATTGAATGCATATCTCGTCTAGCCGTGGAATATTTGTGATAGTTGGACTGCCATTTGAAGAACTTGTTTTTTTTTCATGATTATCGATAAATAGCGATCGGTTTTATTCTCTTGGGTTTCTGGGATAACTCCATTACGTCCTTACCATATTTTCACTACGAAATGCCTTTAGCCTTTGTAGATCATTCACAGCTTTTCACAGAGAAGTCTGTTATCATTTTGTCTAGGCTGGCGAGATGGCAGGTAATCGGCCCAAGGTGAAGTTGAACTAGTGAGTAGGGTATAATTCACAGTTTGTCTAACTGGAATGCTTCCAGCTTTCGTTCAGAATTTAATATTCCCGAAAAGTGAATCATTTTAGCAAAATGGTTGATATAGTCAGCATTTTTTAAGATGAACTCGTATATACTTCAACTTTTTCTGTCCTCATCGGCAACACCCGTTACTCGTAACCTTTTCAAACATCCGCTGTATTGCCTGTGATAATCACATAATAAAACGATTCGGTAAAGTTGGATACTTAAATTGTTCGTTGGCACGAGTGCTAAATAGATTGCTAAGCTTAGCGCAAAAGGACATTTTACTATAATCACTATTGCTATACTATTATTACTTACTATTTTACTGGCAACTAAGTATTTGAACAAGGTTTATTTCTACTAGGTTGCCATGCTAATGTGTTCATAGGCAATAGCTAACTATTGTGACCATAAGGGAGTTTAGTGTAGATTCAGTCTAGGAGGGCAGCAATCCAAGCAGTAACCTTTATTTGGCTAGCGTTTCGACGTCTTCTTCTTCCACAGAGCCGATGATCCGAGCCAGTAGTCAGCAGGCGCTCGTGCTCGCAATGCGGGGTCTTTGTATTCGCATCAAGTCGAATCTGCTTGCGTGAGGACCCGCTCGAAAATTGAATTTGTTTGACGCCAATTGTATTCCAATTCTCTAATTTGTTTACTACTTTTCAGGCTATCTGGGACTGATGTCTATCTAGTATAAAAAATCTGGAGAGAAACCAGTTGTTCACCACCACACACCAGGGCTTCTGTGCCATAGAGATTGTTAAGCAGAGTTTACCTATGAAATTGTAACCCACAACTGCCTACCGCTGTATCAAGTCAGTGATTTTGTCACCAGATCAGATAACTAACACAGATTTCATCAGATAAGAAGAAATTGAAGAAATGGGCGGTGACCACGAACTACAGAAAGAAACGCCCTTGACCCGAATCGTACAGTAAAAGAGTAATTTCGTAAGTACGGAAATGGAATGTGTGAGGACCAGCAGAACTGCTGTATAAATAAACCAATGTGTCGTTCTTCATGAAATGTTTGGTGTTCTTGCAATGGGCTAAGCAATCACGAAAGCTTTATTGGATTTTGTTCTTGTTGCAGTGGTATGGCAGAAGAACGCCATGACGACCAAACCAAAAACTCGACAAACATTTGAAAAGGCTCGAACCCAGTGGTCGTCGTTTTTTTTCTATAACAACGACCAACAACTTTTAACAACAACTATGGCTGCTGGATATTCTACTACTCTCTATTTTGCACGACCAGTTACCATGTGACCAGTTTACATCAACTTCGTGGATCCCAGGATTTCTTGCATTTGATTCGCTTCTTTGTAGCAGCGGAAGACTTCGAACTCTTCGCATGCTGGCTCGCTTGTTGCTTGAGAATTGTCGTCTTATTTCTTGAGAATGCTGCTGAATGCAGGTCGAGCGGATATTTCCACGAGCTATGAGGTAGCCGGGCCAGAGCATTTTCGCTTGGTTTGTAGAGAATGGAACACTCCCAAACAATTCTGGTGCCAAATTCCCGGCCATGAAAGGATGAGAGGGCGTTCGAACCAGAAGCGTGCTCATGATGGACGGCATCACTAGCACTATGATGCTCGCTCTTCAAACTGTTGAATAACGCAAAACAACTTGAGAAGCAGATCTCTACATAGCTTTTATGGTATGGAAATGCTAAATATGGATCGCTGCTCATCGACGAAGTTGTCAACCAAGCAGATTCATATTTCGCTTCTGTCCTTTTAGGTCATATCTGATTCATTCTCTATTTTCTTAACACCTTTTTGAAACTTCGTCCTATAGGTGTTAATCTGATTTGTCACAATTATGTGATAATTGATTTGATACTAGTAATATTAGGCGTTGAATATACCTTTATTCTTCTCCGTGACAAGCCACCGAGCTACTCTTTGATGAACTGCAATAACTCAATCCAGGTACGTGAAGTACATTGTACTTTCAGCAGCAGGCCCTTTGTTTAAGTCAAACCCGCCAATCTGTGACGTTGCAACCATAACTTAGCTAATGAATGGAAATGATTTCTGGACTCGCTATATCTTTCCTGAAAAGTGTAGCCCACTACCTTGCACATTTTCATCAACAAAACCCTAACCGCTGAAGCATCAGCCATTTGTGAAGAGGTGACAATATCAAAAGTGCTCAAATGAGGTCCACAACTAAATATCAACTAAGAGGAAACACATTTTTAAATACGTGTTCATTGTCTTTTAGTTGCTAATTTTTGTTAGTTTTCTCTATAACACTTGTAAAATATTAAATGATATGACAATAATCATAAGTTATGGTTTCATGAGCTTCCTTTCACCGCCTTCTTAGGTTTGAACGACAGAGCGCTAAGATTCTGAGTATAGGCTATGCTTGTGAAAAAGTGGTAATTGCAGCAAACTTTTTCGATAATCCAAACTACAGAGTCTAGGTATTCAGGGATTTTGTAACGTGTTGACGATAACGCGTGTGAATGAAATTTTCTGACTCGCCGATACGTAATTCTCATTGGTCGCGCTCAAGTGCGTGAGTTTGACGGCGACACTTCACCGTGATTAGGGGCGGATTCCGTCACTAAAGCTAACGGGCCCAATCGTTTTCTCGCAGAAATCTTGTAGCAAATTCTCTCGTTATGTCGTTTTTCTTGGCACCCATGGCGCACCAAGGCTTCCATACCTTCTGGGTCGGCAAATCAGACTTGTCTGGGAGGATAGCAGCACTGGCTCGATACATCAGTAGGCCACCGCGAGTCATTGTAAAGGCCAGATACGCATTCAATAACCTCCAAACGATGTGTCGAATGCATGGCGCGTCTCTCACGGATTGATCAACGACGAGGGCTTTATCCTTCCATCGGGTTTGTTGTACTCAAGTGCAGTGGGGTATTCTTACAGTGTCTACTTCTTTCACACTTTTATTATAATCTTGATTGCAATTTCTTCTGACTTTGCTTCGGAATACCGTGTTTGCTGCAATATCGCTATTGCAATTTGTGAAGCCATGGCAGCATTATTACTACGAAGGAAATTACTGAAATAAATGATGTTAGTGCACAGCCGGTTTTTTTCGTACATTAATAAATATTGTTATTGATTTCATATGGTTTATTTGCTAACTCTGTCTTTAAGCTACATTGAGGAGACTTTGCAAAACAAAGTTTGAGGGTTCTAGAAGTCTTCTGTCTTCAGTTGTACGATTTCATCCAAGACGGAATGTGTTTAACTCTTCTTAACTGTTGCTTGCACTCAAGAACCCAATCGATGTGCTAACCACACTAATCTCAGCAATCCATGCTACCATAGATCAGTCTGATCTGTGCCTTAAATGCTACATTGGGCTTTTCGGAAATAAATGAGCGTTTTTAGTTTTGACACTTACTTGATAACCACAACGTTGATGACATATTTGCAAAACTTTGGACCGCAGGTGTCTATGGTGGGAAACGAACGCGCTATTGTCCTTTCCGGGGAGTAACGCGTCAGCGGGATTTTTGATCTTTGCCACAGCAATCACCCGTCAGCGGGACCGTCAGGGGTGATTGCTGTGGCAAAGATCAATAGAAATAGCTGAGAGACAGGCGAAACGAAGGACCCGCATGGTGTGGTGGTGAACGCGTTACTCCCCGGAAAGGATAATAGCGCGTTCGTTCCCCACCATAGACACCTGCGGTCCAGAGTTTTACAAATATCTCAGCAACGTTGTGGTTGTATTTCGCTTAGTACCCTGCTGCGAAATTATAATAGGCAGAAAGTAAAAAGGTATAACTTACTTGATACTTGAACGGCCCGTCATCACTAGTTGTGCGGGCTCCAGCATAATCACCATTTTTCGGAGATTTGCTGGTTAAGCCATTGTGATTCCCTGAAATCCTGAGTTCAGCCTGGCCGAAGTCTACTCCATATGTTCACAACCACAGGCAGTCGCAGCCCTTGTGGATCAGAGGGGGTTTGCCACCATGCGACGTTGATACCAGGACGGTGGTAGGTCCTGGTATTGGTTTATCTTAGCTAGACTTCCTGATGGAAACGCCTTACTCCTTTTCAGCTTGGAAGACCCTGCCGAGGGGACGAATCTCCCCGCTGTACATCGCAGTCCGACACCCAGCATCACCTCACAGCCACGATAAGGCGGTGAACCGTTGGGAGGTTTAGTTTTTCGTTTTATCATTTAAAATGCCATAATTTACTTCAAACAAAAACCTTGTTAATTAAAATAAAAATCGCTTAAATTTGTTTGTTTTTGCCAACGGATACAAATTCAGTTGTTCCAGTTATCTAAAATTCTGAAGTTCTGGAAGCGACGATTTCGTTGAAGGGATTTTTTTGCGTCATCGTGGTTGGTGAAGCAATTTTCGCGCAGAAAGTTGTCAAGGCACTTGAAGAAGTTATAGTCGTTAGGCGAGTGGCTGATGAATATAGTGGATGAGACAAAATTTCGTAGCCCAACTCGTTCAACCTCTACAATGCTGGTTCCGAAACGTAAGGCCACGCATTGTCGTGGAGAAGGATTGTTTCTTTTCTGCTGGCTGATTCCGGTCGTTGTTGTTGGAGTTTACGGTGCATTTCGTCGTTTTCAATACTTCTCTGCCGTAATTGTTTCGCCGGATTTAAAACCTGTGATTGATCAGCCCGCTGCGGACCACCAAGCAGTCACCACCTTTTTTGAAGCAATTTCGGCTTTGAGAAGTGCTTTAGAGTCCGATCGGAATCCAACCACAGAGCTGAACGACGCCGGTTGTCGTACAAAATCCACTTCTCGTCGCAAGTCACAAGCCGATCAAAAAGGGTTATTTTTGTTGCCCACACGTTTCTGTTGCAATATGTGCAGACGACACTTCAAAACGGCGTTTTTTTCGACTATCGTTTAATTCGTGCGGCACTTACTTGTCAGGTTTTTTGTCTTTCCTATGCGATTCGAGGTTCCACTAGTGCCTTCAATTCGTCGTCGTCAAGTTCATTGGGGCGTCCACGGCCTTCCATACTTTCAAGGTCGAAATCACCAGATCGGAATTTCCGGAGCCATCTTCGCACTGTTGATTCACCAACACTACCTTAATATCAAACCTCATCAATGTTTCGGGCCGTCTCAGCTGCACTACCAGCGAGTTCGAATTCATAAAAAAAAATTTGATGAAAATTCGTTTTGGATACCTACTTACTTGGTACTTGAATGGTCTATCCTCGCCGGTTGTGCGGGCTCCAGCATATTCGTCATTTTTGGGAGATTTGCTGGTTAAGCCATTCTGGGTCCCTGGAATCCCGAAGACAACCTGGTCAGTCTGCTCCAGGTCTTCACCACCGCAGGCAGTCGCAGCCCTTGTGGATCAAAGGGAGATTTGCCGCCATGCGATATTGATACCAGGACGGTGGTGGATCATGGTATCGGTTTACTCCTAGCTAGGTTTACTGATAGAAACGTCGGACTTCTTCTCAGCTTGGAAGGCGCTACCAGGGGATGAATCCCTCGCTGTACACGCAGTCCGACATCCAGGAACACCTCCCAGCCACAATGAGGCGGTGAACCGTTAGGAGGAGATTCGCTTTTAACATGTAAAATTGCAAAGCTCAAATTTGATAAAGTACTTCAACCGATAAAATATAAAAACAAAGAAAGAGCATAATATCAGCTTCCTAATAATATACATTGTTGCAAGGTACAAGGAACATTTTATTGGCAAAAAAACACATTAAAACAATAAATATTTTGAACCGCTCATTTATTTTTGAACGAAGCAATGGGTGAGAGGGCAATGGCCGCGCGAGAGCGTTCACGAATTTTGCATGAACACCGTAGTGATACTGACTTAAGCTTGAGATGCGTACAAAACTCAGAACGGCAGGTGCGCTTCGAACCCGGATTAGCCTTACTAATTCCTCAGAAAGAGTTATACGTGGTAAACTTATTCGTTTCCGTTGCGTATCAGAACTACCCTTATTACCCCTATAACTTTGTCAGTGTGAGTTATACGTAGTAAATCCATTCGCTCCCTTTGAGTATCGGAACTGTTCCTATCAAGGGTTATCACTGGTTCAAACACACCTGAGGTCCGGAGTTTTGTTCATATCCGATCCAGATCATGGTTATTTCGCATTATGTCCTGCCATGAAAGAAGGAGTAGGCAGCAAGTAGGAGCTAAAACGCTACCTTACGACTACTAAATCTGGGCAACCAGTAATAAGAATTCCTGAAGTTGCAGTTCGGAATAGACGTCACATATGACAAAATTTTCACACGGTATTAATCAGCAACTCAGTCCTTGTCACTCCCGTTCCTTTTCACTGCTTTTTCTTAGACCCCTTCTGAAGGTTTTTATTTGAGTCATTACGGACTTTGCAAAAGTGTAATTATAAGAAGGTTCTCAATCATCTGCTTCACCTGTGAACGTGTTAATTATAGAATGACTTAGAGCGAGTTAAATATCGTAAATCCAAGTTCTTTCCGTCGCACGTCAAAACTACTCAGTAGGTTGAGCTCATTTATTGAGTGGGAACGTCATCACAAATCCTTATAAACGAAACCCTTTATTTTTTTAATACTTCTTACAGGAATGTATCAAAGCGTAGCACACGAGGTTTTTTTGTGGTATAGGTTAACAGTTTCTGAGTTAGCTGAGTTTCCGATTAGAAATGTCTAACAGATCATTCTAAGCTTAAGAGACCTTGCTATGAATATGAGTCTCCATTCCACTATACTATGCATCATCGACGAACACCAGCCGGCCACGATGAAGGCGAGCAATGTTGAGTGGGAGAAGTTTACGATGTATAGAAGTGCAACTAAGTAGGACTAGTGAATGGAAATCTCAGCCTTAGTGTTTTTTCTGAATGTCCTTAGATTATTTGTTATTTATTTCTGGGTGTCTACTTTATCTTTTATTACTTTCTACTAGAAGACACTGGATTTCGTAAACGTCATTTAAGAACTCAGAAGAGAATTTCTCACATCCTTCTTTGTTTTTCAGTTTTTTGACGTGGCGTAAGGCATATAGGTGAACTTCAGTGGTGCCGCCGAGTTGTTATATGATGCATGAATGGTATCGGCATTGTGTTCATAAGTAATGACATTTTGTATAACAGTGTTTTTCTGACAACTACCATAAATATTTTTCAGAATTTTCGTAACAGACATAAAACATTATACTCATTAAACCCCAATGAATATAGAGAGACGTCTGTGAACCATCACGTAGGATAACATGGTATCCTGAGGATATTGGTATCCTTCGTAATCGATGAACATCACAGCTTCAATTTCTTCAGCTTATCCGCTATCTGCCAGCAGCTTGTTATCTTAACTACTACTAATCAGCGCTTACTGCTCTTTATTGTGACGTAGCAAAAGTCCATAGGTGAAATCAGAGAACTTTTTCGAAAAGAAACGCTTAATTGCCATGCGTTTGAGTCCACAGAGATCGAACAAGACGCGCTATAATTTTGGTTTGTATCAGGCTAATCGTTTTTGCCGCTATTCTAACTCTTGCCGTAATCATTAATCTCTTTTTCTCATTACTGCTACTATCACCATTCCTTTTGTTATTCCCCATTATTACTATTACCAGTATTACTATACTGTAAACAGGTTTTGCTGTAAGCTGTTAGTGAACAAATGTCAGTGACAAATAAATAAACAAACAATCTATAATAAGTAAAGAATATACCTTTGAGTAACAATATATTGTTTTCCTGTTCAGCAAGTACCAGGCTCCTACTATATTAGTTAGTTCTCCATGACAACTGGCGTTTTTATCGGATTTCGGTTTCTTCAAGCTACTCTAGAGGTTGAATTGATTAGTCATCTAGTCAGAAAAGTACGCACATAATCTCAGTGGAAAACCATGAAGCCTAAATCTCAATCTTGTCAAGAACCAGTATTTTTAGGCACTCGTGATTTTTTTATAAGTCTTCCAGTCATTGATGTAAGCCATCAAGAAATTATTGATTAACTCACTGCTCAATGCCAAGCCGAATATAGAATGGCTCTTGGGAAAAAATGTGCAATGTTTTTTGGATATGAATTATAAACAGCAGTATCCGAAATACTTTTTCTTAAAGCTTATCTTTGTATCCTCTTACATTTTCAAGTCATTTCTTTGTTAATCATTCTATTGATACTTACGAATTTTTATATGCATGTGCAAATTTTCCTTTTTTATGCACCGTCGTTCGCAAAGTGTGTGAATTTAGTTTTATGAGCGAAAGAATGAAACCATTGCTAAAGTTTCTGAAGCTTCTACTGGCTTCACTTTGTGCAAACTCATCTATTGGAGAGAGGTGTCTACTAAAAGGATAAAGGATTAAGCTCTCGGCGTTGATCAATCCGTTAAGGATGCGCCATGCACTCGACTTCATTAAGTACCGTTTGGAGGTGATTAAATGCATATCCGGCCTTTACAATGACTCCGGTGGCCGGTGGCTTACTGATATATCAAGCCAGTGCTACTAACCTTCCAGACAAGTCCGGTACCAATTTGCCGACCCCGGAGGTATGGAAGGCTTGGTGAGCCACTGGCACGGGAATCGATCCCACGTGTTTATTGGAGGTCGTCTCCGACTACTGCTCCACACGCGCCGCTTTTTAGTGCCTTGTAGTGAGTAATAATAAAGCCTTTCATGTTTAAAAGCTCATCCTTAAGTAAATGTCTTTGAAAATTCAAAGAATTAGCTATGGAATGGTGTGACAAGCATTCTCTTTGTGGCCATTCAAAGAAATTATGCTTGATAGATACTTGAATGGCCCATCCTCACTGGTTGGACGACCCCAGCATAATCTTCACTTTTCGGAGATTTGATTTGAGCCATTGTGGTTTCCTGGAATCCGGACATCAGCCTGGCTAAAGTTTGCTCTAGGTCTTCACCACCATAGGCAGTCGCAGCTCTTGTGGATCAAAGAGAGATTTGCCACCGTGCGACTTTGATACCAGGACGGTGGTAGATCTTGGTATTGGTGTACTCTTAGCTAGGCTTTCTGATGGAAACGCCGGACTCCTTCTCAACTTGGGAGACTCTGGCAAGGAATGAATCCCCGCTGTACATCGCAGTCCGGCATCCAGGAACACCTCCCAGCCATGATGGGGCGGTAAACCGCCTTGAGGAAGTAATTATACTCTCTGCAAAAGCCAAATTTTCACGTGTTTCCAGGATTTTGTTTCGAACCAAAGAAAAAAAATCACTTCTAAAAGATTCAAACTGGCCAGTGATAAGGCTTAACGAATTCCAGTGTACTTTTGACATTTCTTCTATTTTATTTCACATCTTGATTGCTGTTGTCATCCTTGTCATTTGAAGTGCTAATGAACGATATATCTCTACACTTCTGATTTGAAAGAAGCTTCGTTTGAGTTTTTCCAGTGAGCCAGATGGCGAACAACACGTGTTCATCTACATTTGTTGTTGTATCTTCAGTGTTTCCAATTTTATTGCATGTGATTTCAATTACACTCACATCACGAGCACTGCAAATTCAGTACAGACTGAGAAAGATGTTTCATCCGTTTTTCAGGTGAGTTTATTACGGAAGACAAAAGTGGAAAAGATCAAAGCAGGTCTTATCAGGTAGCAAACTTCCTGAAAATTCGCGCTTGTCCGCCATTCAACAAAATGTATGGACAAAATAATCAAATTGACCATGTAACCAAAAATAGCACTATAAATGAAATGTTACAAATCATAGTCACGGAATGGATTTCACCTTACATACATAGAGACAAGCAGACAGACAGAC
Organism: Angiostrongylus costaricensis; assembly: GCA_900624975.1. NCBI lineage: Eukaryota > Metazoa > Nematoda > Chromadorea > Rhabditida > Metastrongylidae > Angiostrongylus > Angiostrongylus costaricensis. Next base: position 45,592 of record UYYA01000084.1, read on the forward strand.
ACACACACACACACACACACACACACACACACACACCGACACACACACACACACACCGACACACACACACACACACACCGACACACACACACACACACACGTTTGAAACTGATTAACTGTTGAGCGCCTTTCGAATGTCTCAAACCGATGAAGAAGCAGTGTCTATCATCTCTTTAGTGAAATCATGAAAGATCATGGTAGATAAAGCTTCGCGAAAGCTTTTTCACTCTTTTTGAGTACTTTGTGAGTTATCCATCTTTTAAAGCTCTGAATTTTTTATAGTTTTTGTAGTTTCTGTTATTCGCTTTCGTTTCAGCCTGCTACTATCCTTACTACTCTTGGGTTACATCGTTTGCAGTGCATCGAGCTCCACCGGCAGTGTACTACAGATGTTAGCGGCGTCAGAGAAGATAATTATCATCACAACCTGCGCTTACTATTCATTCTACTTTTACATTACTGGCATTATATGTTGTTGTGTGATTGAGCGACTCGTTGCGACGATTATGATGAACACCTATGAGCACAATCGTCGATGGTTTCCTGTGATGCTGAGCCAACCGTTTGCGGTTAGTTTGAACACTTTATTTTATCATGTTGGTTCACTTAGTTTCTTAATGAGAGGTGTTTATTGTAACGTTCTTTCTCTTAATGAGTTTGAATGCGATGCATTGGTTTTTCTTAGTTAACTAAAAAACCTTGTGTTACGAAGTAATTCTAGAGCTGAATAACGACTCATTTAAATTTAAAAGTATTTGGAGATTATATTCTAGACTTCAGAGCTATCTTTACTTTTTCTTTCTTCGTAAACTGCGCTATGGAGTTGTCTCGAGCCTGGGTTTTCAGATTACACTGGGTATCACCAGCATCTTCATGGGAGACGAATTTGTACGAGCGCTCAGCACGCTTGCGTTCTATCTACTCAACATTCTGGTGACTTGTTTACCTCTAAGCAGAGCTTTTCAGTATTTTTATCATCTATTAAATTTACTAAACTTTACTACTAATGGCTGAAACTGAATAAAATTTTCTAGAACCGAAAGGATTGATGAATAACAGGAAGGATAATCAATAATAGAACTAGCTGAGATATAGGCGAAACGAAGGACCCGTATGGTGTGGTGGTGAACGCATTAGGCTCCGGAAAAGACAATAGCGCGTTCGTTCTTCTGCGTAGGCACCTATGGCCCGGAGTTTTGCAAATATCTCAACATCGTTATAATCAACAATGTTTTTTTTCTGGTTAATGTAGCTTGCAAATATGTTGCATTCAAACCACCGAAAGGTTGACTTGGACCCTAAAATTCTTGCAATCTTTTCGCCAGTTTTTTTCAATATGACCTTAGTTGTAGAATTACAGGCATTTTGTTAAATATCATTTTTACGCGATATAGGGCGCGTGTAGCGCAGTGTTTGGAGGCACCACTGCGAAATACACATGGAATCGATTCTCGCGCCTATGACCGACCAAGCCTTCCATCCCTCCGGGGTCGGCAAATTTGTACTAGATTTGTCTGGGAGGATAGCAGCACTGGCTCGATACATCAGTAGGCCACCTTAATGTAAAGCGCATATATGCATCCAATCACTTCTAGCGATACTTGATGAAGTCGAATGCATGGCGCATCTCTCAGCGATTGATCAAGGCCGAGCTTTATCCTTTTATCCCTTTATGCGACATATAAAAAGTAACTCACGACTTCAAAATGAAGAAACGGTTCGATCTTCATTGATAGTAGCATTGGGTGTCAGAACTATTGACGAATGTTCTTTGTGATTATGGGATCCTAATGAGATATTCAGGGCCTCATCGTCCTCCTCTTCGTCAATTACCGTATAACAAGAGTACTAGCAGGCTCTGGAGCTTCGCTTACAACGAGGTATCAGATCACGGAAAATATTCGGACAATAAGGTAGGGTTGATACTAAGAATATCAACATTAGCATTAATATGTATTCTTTCTTGATAAGCTTGCACGAGGTTGATAAATATATTTATTTTCGGCTAACGTTTCGACGTCTTCGTCTTCCTCAGAGCCGGTGATCCGAGTCGATGGTCCATGCTTGTTATTACTACGCTTTGTGCTAGCTGATAATACACCGACCTCTGCACGATGTGCGCAATGATGTATATCCGGAAGAAATACAAGTCGTTACCACCGGACATTGTCATTATATATCCACCATCAGCATCGTGTATAAAAGGGCATCACTGAGTGAGGATGCCTCATTCGAGAAGATGGCTCACTGAGGAAGATCTGGCTCGACACGAAGGCGAAGACGCAACGTCGAGGCGAACAACAAGCATGGACCATCGACTCGGATCACCGGCTCTGAGGAAGACGGAGACGTCGAAACGTTAGCCGAAAATAAATATATTTATTAACCTCGTGCAAGCTTGTCAAGAAAGAATACATATTGATTAGTCACACCGAGGTTTAGGGAAGGTCGGTTTCGAAATATTAGCATTAATCACTTATCTTCGTGTTGATTATCGATTGACTCTACTCGGGTCTCCAGCTGTCTCTCTGGTCTGCAAAGGTGACCCATGTGGGTCTTGAACGATCTAAGGAGTCACTGAGGATCATATCTTTCACCTTTGATCTTGGGAAAGATTCTTGACAATCACACCGGTGATCTTCGCGTTCTGTGTCCGTCATCGCTTGAGATCCAGTTGCTAATAGGTTTTGTCTGCCAGTTGTCGCTAAGATGCACTAAATATTTAGTTCGCTTTATGATCGATGCTTTTTTCTTGTTTACAGGAAATGTCTGTGCTCATTGATCATTGACGTAGGTCGCAACTTTGGATTTCCTCTTTCAGTTGCGTGGTGCGTAATCCTGCCAACGTCACACCTCCGTTCAGCAGTGCTGAGTGATTTTTTGTCTAGGTTGCGTAGCGTACAGGTTTCTTACGAGTGTGTTAAAGCAGGAAGAATCGTAAAGTTAAAAAGAAGGGTAGGGAGTCAGGCGTTTTCTAACCTCTTCACGATATACTTGGTGTTTTTGAGAGCTCCAATAAACACCTTTCTTTGTTCTGTTTTGGTCCTGAACGAAGCAGTTGACTTCTCGGCACAAGAACTATGGCTGTGGCATTTTTAGGTATTCCTTGTACTGAGCATGAACAGTTGACATTCCAAGCAAGTACGTATCTCATAAATGTCGTTTTCTTTACATTCGGTGATTGACCTATTCTTTGCTATTCAGTGTCAAGTTGATTCCACTTTCCTAGTGCTTCATGTTATGAGAATGGTGCCATCAGCAAAAGGAAAATGGCATAGCTGTCGACTGTCGAATTTAACTTTAAGTTTCTACCACTGCAGATTCCATATGACAATCTCTGAAATCGCTACATGGATTACATTCTTGGATTACTAAGCCAACACGAAGTTGTTACGAATCACCCATTCCGCTGATGTTTCGGCGCCCTCACCTTCCTTACTGCCGGAATGGTCCGAGTCGATTGTCCACTTCTACTTTATTGTATTCTAATAGATTAAGCGGCGAGTAGGTTTGGGCACCGAATGGCTGTCATCTTCGTGCTGTATTTGATGAAGCCTCAGTGAACGTTGCTTTTTTTTATCGAGGGACCTTCTTTTATCAACTGTGCAGAACTCTGTATTTTTAGACCTTAGTAATTGGCGATAACTTGTTCGTTTACTTTATCTTGTCAGCTCAAGTGGCTCTAAAAATAAGGTAGTATTCATTTAAGCGCTTTTGAAAACTTTTTTATAGTAAAAAGGATGCTAGAGCAAATTACAAATAGTATTCTTGAGAGACTTCTATATTTCTGCATGGCTCTGAAGTGATAATGACAACCTCAGACAACAGCTCACTCTACTCATTCCATTCTATCCTGTGGATTCCAACATCACATTCTTTAGACGTTCTTCTGGGTTCAACATTCAACAGAGTATCCATCAAAATCGTGATTGCTCAATTTATTAGCTTCATTCAAACTCACTGAAACGCGTGATAGGTTTCTGATTATAACTTAAGCTAAATTTTAAAGAATTCAGAGTGTTGTTCCCTAGAATGGTTTTAATGTCTGAAATAGAGAAGGTTGGATTGAAAACGTTGCTGTTAAATGCTGTTTCTCGTAACAACTTGACATAACTTTATAAATTGTATTGATGTATGTGGTTCCTCTTGGAAGCGTTTTCTTTGTCTGTCATTTCTTTTCGGCAATGTTAGGTATACCGAAAAAAAATTAGGGTTTCCAATTTTTGGTGATCTTAGAGATGTGATCTGACCTTTTTGGTAGCAAAAATAAGGCTCACTCAGCACATCGTTGGACGGATTGTTGGACGAGTTGCGAGTCCTCGGTGGGTTGTTAGGTCTTCTGTGTTCATATATGACTTCTTTTTTTCCTCTTAGTTAACGATAGAGATTTTCCCTTTTTTCAAATGGATCTGGCTAGAATCTCCTCATGTTTTGGTCGGATGAAGTATAAAATAGTTTTACTGCAGTGGTTTTGAAGGCGAATCATATAATCATAAAGATTTGGTCGGCCTTTTCTAACACCTTAAGATGGTTTTGCTATCCAACGACGCTTATTCTTTTTCTCTAAGGAAGATTTTCCATTGATGGAACGTGTGGTCGGTGAACGACCAGCAGGACGTTCCTCGTATTTGTCTTGTCCTCTTGTACGAATTTATGCTATCTATTCCTTGCCTTCTCCGTACTTTTCCCTTAAATACCCTTTAAAAATTGTTTAAAAATATGTTGAAAAATGAATCACAGAGTTTTTTTTGCCAATCACTGCCTCCAATTGTTCGTTTGACACTTCTAATTCGATCTAATCTATTGGACAGATTGCGAAGTAGAATTTTATGACACTGCTTGCTCTTAAACGCTTGCGTTAAAGAGGATGCCAAACAGTGAATGGATATGATGTACGCCAACGTAGTGGGTAATGAAAGACTGAATGGCAAATTCTGCGCCACAGTTATTTTTTGATAAGATGTGTTCTCCACGGATGAGAAGTGTTACGTCATTTAATTGAACCATATGTTTTTTTCCTTATAACTGTTGTAAGGTAAGTGATCACGCGGAATATTGTGGAGCTGTAGCCTCAAGAATATGGCGAAGATGTTTTTGACCTGCCATTTTGGTCCAGTTACCTTTTCTGACTGTCTCAACGCTTTGCGTTACGGACGGGAACTCGCAATATGGGTGGTATTGGTGGTGGTTTATTGCAGAGTGATCAGGTTGCTGTTTTGTAGAGTCGTAGCGTAGCTTTGCTAGGACAGTTTGAGGTCTTCGCCACAATCGGTCGCTTTGTATCGAAGAAAATTTTCATGGCAGTGATTCCTTCTGTTAGTCCCACCGACAGATTTGTTCGAAATGATTTCCTTGGCCAAATTTAATTATAGAAATAAAAAGTAGATTGGTCGTTTGAAATGGTGAGAAGGCCGAATTCAGCAGAACTGGAAAAAATTTACCAATAACAGCAATATTAATAGGGATACTGTTAAAGCCATAAAACCCTGAGGAAAAGGTGACGGGCGGCAGGAAACAATGGAAATTTAGGGGGTTGCTACTCAGACCATTCGATGAGTAGTGTGAGCGTGGGTGATAAAAGTGATTTAAATCACTGCAAAAATTTCTCATATTTTTTCTCGTGGCTTTATTATACATAGTTCACCGCATCAGCAAGCAAGAAAAAACAACTACATGCCAAAAGTTCTTTCAGAGTGTTGCTTCCAGCAGTGATTTTCGATTCATTAGTGTCGATCACCGACATATTGGCAATGATTTGCTTTGATCTGAATCCTATATTCGATGAAAAAAGGTGTACTGAAGATTACTACGTAGCAGCATTCTATGGATTCACTACGGTATGTGCTAATAGTTAACACTTTCGATGAAGCTCCACCACGATGGAAAACATCTCTACTTGCCCGCGCATCAGCCTTGCAGCAAAGTCACAATCAAAATCATAATCAGCTGCACTCTTGTCAATATACGATAGTATCACTATTATTGGCTTGAATTGTAGTCCATCACGAATGTAAAATGGTTCACTCATAATTCCTTGACCGGATGAGCAACCGATCAGCTGAAACTTGAAAGACGACTAAGCCGCTTCTCAAGGAAATGCCGACTTTATACAATGGAATGGAAAAATATGTTACAAAGGGTAGAAGGCATTGCCTCAAATTCAAAGAGTCAAAGAACAAAGGACAAAGCTCTCGGCGTTGTTCAATCCCTGAGGGATGCGCCATGCATTGAGTTCATTAAGCATCGTTTGGAGGTGATGATTGAAACCGTATCTGACCTTTACATCCACTCGCGGTGACCTATCGATATATCGAACCAGTGCTGCTATCTTCCCAGATAAGTGTGCCACAATTTCCCCACCCCGGAGAAATGGAAGGCTTGGTGGGCCATAGAGGTGGGGATCGATTCCATGTGTGCCTTGCAGGGCGCCTTCGACCACTGCACTCCACGCGCCGTTCCTTGAAATTCAAAGAGTAGTAGGAAAGAATAGAAAGCTGCATTGCTCAGCTGCAGAAGCCAGAAATAATGTTTAGAAAATCCTTAGAACTTCGTCAAAGCTCAAATCTAACTACTTCCCAGGATCGACTTTCTCTTAACCTCGGCATTGGAATATGAATGTGTCGTTTTCTTGTTCAGCAATCGCGAGGTTTTTAAACAGCATACATTTACTTCCATAAAAACACAATACAATACAACGATAGGTGACGTTTCGGCTGTATCGCCTTCTTCAGAGCCGCTTTTTCGTGACTTTCAATGAGGAAGTTTAGAACAGCTGATTATAGTCGCATGTGGTTGACGACTGCCGTCAGTCGAGTCGACGAGTCGGCAGTCGTCAACCACATGCGACTATAATCAGCTGTTCTAAACTTCCTCATTGGAAGTCACGAAAAAGCAGCTCTAACTACTTCGTTGTCACCTTTTCCTTCTAGAAAACCCAAGAGGTCATCATATTAAGAAGAAGTTATAGACGACTTGGTAATACGATTTAAGGCTCCAATTTTTTAAAAGGTTTCCAAAACTAGTGGTCATGCAAGGTACTTTCCATCTTTAAGAACGTCTACTCTACGTGGAGCGACATCTCTGTGACATTTTTAGCTGTCGGCATCTCTATCTTTCCTATACACACTATATATATCTATACACACTTCCTAAATTCTACAGAAATGGAAAAGACAGTGATTCAAGTGCGACATGTGAACTGGCAGATTTTAGTGAGAATTCAACAAATTTCGTAGGCACGCTAAGGTTTTAATGCTAAAACTTCGACTTAACTCAATACGTTGCCATAACTGGCATAGAAAAGCTGGGCACCGGAACAGAACCTTCACGCCAAAGTTCTCAACTGAAGTCGATGTATACATAAATACTATAATACGTGATAATGGTTACATATAGGACAAAAAATTATCACTACTAGGAGCATGCAGAATCGACTTTTTATTAGCTTCGGTATTGGATTATGAATGCGTCTTTTTCTTATTCAGCAACCGCCAGGTTGTTATACAGCACACACTTCCGTACAAAAACACATTACGATACAACAGTAGCTGACGTTTCGGCAGTATCGCCTTCTTCAAAGCCTGGAAGGGTATACTGATATACAATCTATTAGGCCAAACACTTCAACAACACTTACAAAAAGATAAAAACTCAATGATAATTACACTGTCAACAGCTTCTCGAAAAACTCACCGCTTTTTACATGCTTTCCACTGAAGAGGAACAGTTTATCAGAGTCGCATTTGGCTGACGACTGCACCACACATCAGAAAACGGTGCAAAGGTAGAGGGCCAGGTCGCGTGTGACCTCTGGGCATTCCTCCCTGCTATTTATTGTAGGTTTCTTGGCGTTTATCGAAAAGCTTCAAAAAGTTTGTGCGTTGGTGTTTCGGCATCTTGTGCGAGGGTAGTGACATTTACATCAAAATCTGCTAAGAGTGCTATGCTTTTGTCATGATAAATATAATGCTGATGATACCAATGAACTGAAGGGTAAATCCAGCTGCGCTCGTTCAGCAGTTCAGACGATCTGCATCTAAACCTGACAACTCCGCTTGATCGATGCGCAAATGAAGTCATGTCAGCTGAGAAGTGACTTTGTTTGCAACGTAAAATTTGCACTGAAGGAGTGGACACTAGAGGATATGACTATTTATTCAGAAATATATTCAAGATCTATGCTTAACATAGCTTTGATTGATCACGAAGCAAAAGAGTAAGGAAACAGGTGATTAGAATGAGCTCCATCGATAGGTGTTAAACCATTCGATGAAGTTATTACGAGGATACGAGAAGCACACAATTCTTTGTCCATCTATTTGGTTCCTTGATGATCTACTCTTAACAAAAAAAAATTGAATACAAAGATTTTTCGAGTCAGTTTCAGAGTTTTGCTTTTACAGACTTCGGCCGTACTCGAGTTTCTTATTCCAATTTCGTTATTGTTTTCTCATCCGGTTTATCGAAGACAGTCGGTGTTGATGTACGAGAGAGAATTGATGAGAATCTCTAGTTCCAGCGTCAAAGACAAAACTCTCCCAAAGGTACTGCACTCGTTCACTGTATATTTTCAACGCATTTTAATATATTCTCACTAGTTCTTCTTCTTCAAAGACAGTTTTAGGTTGTTGTGCTTGAAGGCAAAACAAAAAAATTAGTCCGAAAAAATGGTGTGACACATTTATTCACCGCATTTAAGCTCGATAAGACACTAAATGTCAATTTGGCCTATGCTTTGACTTTCGGTGACCAAGTAATTGGATATCTGGCGTTTCCATTTGTGGACGAGCTTAGAACTTCTATTTTGCCTCAGTTGACATATTGGGTTGATGAGACTGTGAGGTTTGAATAAGGGTTGGAAATTCGATCGAATGCACATGAACATTACCTCATTGCACTGAGCTGCATATCCCCGGATGTTGTACGGTAACACTGGCTCCCTTTATGATTTCTACTATAAAAAGCTAAAGCTCTTAGCGTTGATCAATTCCTGTGGGATACGCCATGCATTCGACTTCATTAAGCATCGATAGGAGTGACTAAATGCATGTATTTTAGCAGTTGCTAGTGGAAATTAGGTCTTCGAGTAAGTTCTGGGCACCTTATGATCACTAGCTTTGAGTGCGAAGCTCGACTTCGTAGAAGTTGCCACGCGAGACTTTTTCGTGATTGTCGCAAAGCTATATCTCAAACTTGGGTAGTTAAACCGTTTATAACAATAATAATTCCAGAATAACGAAATATAAACATTAGTGCAATACAAACTGCAATATTGCATCATGATCAATAAGTGAGGGTAAAACGGGTTAGTATCTTTGCTATAGGCCAGTAAAACAGTGTCATGTTGCATTTAAAATACTTTCAGAGTGTCACACGTTTTAGGCGCATTAAGGGATTTATATAAGACCGTAATACCTGACTCACAAACAACAATACTAAAGGGTTACGCACTGTATGTAGGATTGTGATGTGGTTTTGATGAGGCTAACACGTTAAGGGCAACATGTAGGCTTGTTATAACATTAGGACGAGGTTATATGTTAACTTGTAAGTACATCGCAATTAGGTTAACGTATTAGAGAATGCATGTAAGCGTAGGAGTATACTACGATGAGGTTAACGTGAACACACAGTAAAGTTAGCGTGTTTGAAGGAAAATTGTCATTTTTTTTTGACAGCAAAGTTAGTATACAACAGTGACCACCTACCAAAAGAGTTAACACCTTGGATTAACTACATGGTGCATCACACATGATGAAGAGGGGCGAATACACTATTGACTCACGGGGCTATTTCAATGTCTTCTGAAAGGGTCGGTACTTTGGTACAAATCCAGAACCTTTATTGAGAACATTCGTCGACTTCCACATCCAGCTCTCTCATGATCAAATGACTGAGGACGATTTGCAGTCAACTTTATGCGCTTTGTGTTACCGTAGCCGTGATGGTTTGGAACAGATGCAACACACAAAAGGTTCCACTTCCATAAAGAGTGTGGATAACAAAGAATGTTTACGACAACCAAGTTTCTCTCAATGAAGTAAAAACGTTTACACGCTGCAAGATGGCAAAGCGATGTGAGGGACCACGAATGTAGTTACAACGGATCAACGATATGATGAAAGAATAGTAACTATTCCGGCAATAGTTACTATATATATGGTCCTTATAATGAATGACTCACGGTGGCCTACCAATGTATCGATCCTGTGCTGGTATCCTCCCAGAGAAGTTTGGTACCAATTTACCTACCCGGAGGGATGAAGCGCTTGGTAGCCCTAGGGCGCAGGGGTCGATCTCATGCGCATTTGCATAACGCGCCCGACCACTGCGATACACGCGCCCATATGATTTCTACTATATCTGTGAAAATTGTCTCATATCTGTATCTAAAATATCTGCTTATTTATATGGATGCATAAATTGAATAATAAAGCTGCGTTTTTGAAGGTGAGCTCCTTGTTCTGGTTTAATATGTTTACAGTGGTAGGCATAGGAGAAAGGGGAAAATAAAGCATAGTTAGGTAGGGCTTTGTTGTGTAACAATGCACTTATTTTTTTATTTGTTTTCATTTTTTCGTACGTCCTGTTTTCACATTTGCTGTGCGGATTCCAGCAATTCTCACATTCGATTAGTTTCCTTGCACCCATCATTTACGGAAGTCCTCAAATCTCGAATGTCGCAGAATGCTGGTCGAGTGGAATCTCTCTAGAGTTCTGAGATAGCCGAGCTGGAGTGTTCTCAGTTGGATTGCAAAAAGTGATTTCTTTCCGGACAAGTCTGGTACCAACATTCTGACCTCGGGGCATGAAAGGCTTGGTGAGTTTGAAGCGTGATCGAACCATCACCGTGCTCCTGATGATCGACATCACTACCACTCCACCATCCGCCACCAAAGACCTTCAATTTCCTAGTTTAAGTTAGTGAAAAAAATCTTAACTAATCTAACTGATCCTTAATAATACGAATCTTCTCGAGTATTTTTGAATCAGGTTTTTCTGCATAACAAGTTTCAAATAAATCTTTTGTCTTATTCATTACGAAGCTATCATACAATCTCTTCTCCTCTCATTCCCTCTCTTTCTCTCTGTCTTTCACTATTTCTCATCTTCTCATGCCCATGCTCTTCACCTTTCCTCACCTTCTCTTTCTTCCTATCTCTTGCCATCTGTCTTTCTCCAGTCCTTTTTCTCCTTTTCTCTCCTCGTCCTTCGTTCTTTCTCCCTTTCATTGGCCCTCTCTATCCCTCCATCTTAAATAGCCAAGGTTTTTCACAGAAGAAAGAACAAAGAAGCAGTTCGTTTAGGTCGTGAACGTTCTCGGTATTGAAGTAGGCAACGCCGGAGAGCAAGCTTATTTCGAGAATCTATCGCGGGTATGGAATCTTCGACTGTAGATGATGTACAGGATACAGGATAAATAAATATTTCGTTTTTGTCTTTTTAGTCTCTTTTTGTGCAATTTTTTTGGTAATATCATAAACTCGGATGTGAACACAACAACGCAGCGCTTTAAAGATAGGCATTCCTAAAGTAATTGTGGAGCACTTCAAAAGCTATCGCGACCCTCAGAATCTTAAAATCATCGAAGACAGAGGAAATCTAAACAAACGTTGAAATCTGTTAGAAAGGATATTCGGCACTATCATTCCACAGCAGGACTCGAGTTGTTCATTATCAAGGCCGAAGTCGAAAGTTCCATGGAGAAGCTCAGATGTGTTGAGGAACAATGATGACAGATCGGGTTAATCGAAGACTAACGACACCAAAGTTCTAACTAAGGTTTCAAATGTCACAATCAATTCAGAATTTGTTGGTACTAACTTATTCGTCCACTTCACTAGTAAAGGTCAAGAAAAATTCGGTTTATTCTTCATAATTTAAGATCCAACTTTAGGGAATTTATAAAATGCACCAATTCCTGCCAGTAAGGTTACATGCATGCCTAAACTATTAAGGCTCACTGCGGCAGACTGTAGTGTTCTAAGCAATAGCGACCATTCCGTATCCTTATATCTTTTGTCTACCTAACAAAGCTTGTTCCCAATTTGTTCGTCTTGCCGATATTTTTGTACTTTGAGGGTGGAGCCGTCAGAAATGTTACAATACTGTGTTATCGCTTAAGTTCTCATTCCTCGTGAAACAGTGATACTGAAAATTTAACGTATTCGCGAAACGGAATCGATATTTGACTACTTTCCACGCGATTTCATGATGGTCACAGCTACAGTACGCTAAGGGTGCAACCAATAAACGTGCACTTTTGACGTGACTTTCGAGTAATTCCTTCTCAACAATACAGTACTCTTATGGTGCGATCAGTAATTGGGAAATTCTTGAATGAGTCGTGAATGGTAACATTAAAGTTGCAGCTTAATAACATTAACAACAACAGCATCAAAATGAACAAGTTCCTATGGATATTTTCAGTTCGCAAACTTTGACTTTTTTTCATGGCTTACTGTTGAGAGGGTTACAAAAGATTCCAGACCATTCAATATACCACTTTATAGACAATTAGCTGTTTTCTGAAATGCCGTAATCGCTATCGGATTTCGTTGGAATGTTCGGTCTATTTTTGACCGATTAGGCGAATTTAAACGAACCAGAAAAGCTTCAAAACTAATGAATGATCCTTTATACATTTGCTTAGGAAACACGAGGTGTTATGTTATTTCTTTATTAACGCACAAGCTGACTTTTCGGCGGATTTCACCTTCCTCAGAGACTGGAAAACTTCGGTTGATAGTAATCTACCCGACCAAACACCTCTATTACCAAACAGAGAGAATGCTAAGCCAAAATTTCAGTTGCATTGAACACAGACTCTTTGCACACTCACCGCTTTCTATGAGTCTTCCGCTGAGTACGTCGCGTGAAGACCAACCGCACAGAGTTCACATGGAAACGTAATGTGCCCATCTCATCAGAATAACTAGCGTTTCTACTGTCCAATATCACGTGTGATAATGAGGCATTCCCTGGGGCTCATTTTCGGCTTTCTGGAATTAATCCAGAACGCCTCGAGAGTTTTGCGAGCTTGTGTTCTCGATTCCTGTTCGAAGATCGTAACCCCTACTTTAAAATCATCTCCGTTATGTCTCTGCGTCCTATGCATGCCTAGTGGAGTATTTGGTTTGCCTTCGCCGACTAGTTCTTTTATACGAACGCCAACGTATTCGTCTCCGCACGCTTTACAAGAGATCAGATAGACTGTACCCGAACTCAATGCAGTCACTGTCTCTACCTCAGGGGCAAATTATGCAGTTTTGCGTTGCACATAGATGGTCGTATAGGCGGTTACGAACTAGGTGACACCTAAGAGTGCTCGGTGGCATTTCAACTACGTTTACCGAATTCTCTAGACCCACGCTTCTTATGCAGCGTTTTATAGCTCCACTTATTTCATTTGAAATAGAGAGCAAGGTAAACGGCACTTTACTGTCGTTAAAGTTATCGAAAGAATGATCGTTTAAAATGACAACTCAGGCCACCTATATTCAGCACTTTTAAAAAAGTTGAAGTCAGAGCAGGACCAGAGCATGTAGTCAATTTGAGCTCTCCTTTTTGGATTTTTTCACGGTGATGAAAGTAATTAAACCTTTAAATTATATTCACATGCGCTTTTGTTAATATTTTAAAGCTTTTCTTGTCTGGCTCTGTCATGCTTCATTGTATAGGTTTTGTTCTCATAATGATTGGAATGCGCATTCTACATTTCTCTAACATCGGATTCATTGGCATAAGCAATCAGGTATAAGTGACGTAGCGTCTTCAACTCAAATTAGGTATATATCATAATAATTTACTCCGCCCATATCGTTATCGTTAAGGGAAACTTGATGGCCGTTCTTTTATACAAAAGTAGTCGTACGTGCGCTGCGGTCCAGTTGACTTCATCTGTCGGCGTTTGGCGATTCCTTGAACATTTTCACCGATTCGGGCTCTCTGCATTACTTTATGACCAAATTTCATAGTCTTCTAAAACTTCTTTACTAGTGTATTTCTGTACTATTAAAGGATAAAAGTAGTATATTTCCTGGTATCACAAACTGATTACATTCTTTGAGGCCTATGTCACGCCAAATTTTAGCTCTCATCATTTGAAGCTCACTTAAGGCAGCTATAGATTTATTGTAAAAAGTGATTTTTGTCTTCGTTTGTATCATGCATTATGCATTCTACTGAAGGGACTTCGTTCTTAGTCATGTTTTCATGTACACGACGACCAACCGTGTAGTGCAGAAATACGGTACTGCATAAGTAATTACAGCATATCGTTTGATCGTCGTAACTTATCTATCTCACTAATCTTTTGTACTACGAAAGTAGCGAAGTCCTGACGCAGACGAAAAAACGTTGGAAGACACATAGAGTTTATTGGTAGGCTACTATAAAAACTGAAAGAATACCTGTACAGTGATATCAACACTTCGATCATGAATACGATCGTCAAAAGGCCACACAGAATCAAAGATCCGTGTTTTCATTTTTTTGCTTTCTTTTCTTGTATTTCTGGATTTAATTTACTACAAAGGACACACTAGACATCATATGTAATGAAAGGATGAGAAATTGAAACTGGAGTTAGATAAGCAACATTGAAGTAAAGACGAAGAACAACGTCGATGAAATGACCACCGAAGTTGCTGACGACTTCTGAAACACGGGAAAGTGGAATCTATTTCGTGGACTTTTTTCGGGAGCAGAACATCAACGCACAAAAGTGTTCGTTTAGAGTAACTTTGCCTCAGTAGTTTGAACAAAAACATTGTATTTTAGATTCTTACGCTGTTACATTTGCTTTCACCAAAAGAAGAACAAAAACTTTTGAAAGTCTGCGTCAAAGCACTAAAGCTGTAGAAAACAGTTTAGTCACTCTACTTACCACTTCGTCTTTGAGTTCCGCCTTGATACTGTTATCAGAGGCGTCGTCGGATGTGTTATCGACAACTATCACTGGTTCTGTCGGTGTTGGTGACGTTACTTCAACAGCGTTCGTGTCCATTCCAACATCGGTCTCAAGTGTAATATTTGGATAATTTGAACGAATAAAGACAAATTCCACTATTCACCAATTGTTATACAAAAAAATGGTCACAAAGTTAGATAAGCTTCGTTTTAAGTTATTTTCCAGTTTTTTGAGTAAGTATATAATTATCTGTCAAGTTCCTGTTAAACTTATAACTAGCCGAAGCCTGTAGTTTGCTTTATCACCTTGTTTTCCTGCATGTCTAGTGGGTGCTGTTCCGTGAAAACGGAAGACGACGAGGTTTCTATTGGTTCCTCCTTCTCTTCCTCCTTATCTTCGTCGAACTGAAGGATAGAGTTTGCAATGACTGAGAACTAAATAAAACCATTATACAAAAATCTTACGCTGGGTGGTGCAGGAGGCATATGGTCAACTGGGTGTTCGATAACGATTCCCTCATCTTCTTCTTCGGATGCGGCTGTGGCTTCTTCCTTAAAAACTACACGTATTGAACTACTTCTTAGTAAAGTAGATACAAAGTCAAATCACTATTTAGGTAGAGCCAAATTGGAGAAAAAACCGTTTATTTCCAGGAAAAAATCGAGTATTACGACTTTTGGGTAGGTCCGCTTTGAAGTAGATCACACCCATGCTTTGAATCTCGCGCTCTTACCATCGAATTAATCGCTCCTTTACTTTCCAAGATACGGATTTTACTCTTATATTTCTTTCCCTCGTCGACATAACTAACAGTTAAGAGAAAATAAGACCCATAAGGGTCTGAATTGTAAATGCCCTGTTCCTGTACCTATAGGTTTTCAGAGACAAAAAGCAAGTCATATCCACTCCTATGCTGTGACTGTTTTGGATGTTTGATTGGTCTCTCTACGAGCACAGCGCTGGCTGACTCCGACAGACACTCGGTCAGTGAAGTGAACTTTAATTGAATTTCGCCATTGTCATAATTAGTTAACACGAACGAAATGGCTCCTAAAGAGATCACATCGTTCACTGTGCCCTTTAAGATGCACACACCTCCTGTTTAGAAGACTCCGTCGATGCAACTTCTTCCACAGTTTCTTCCTCTGTTGTGGTAGTCGTTACGTCTATAGAAAACGCTGTTGATAGCTCAGTCTCCTTGGGTTCTTTATTGACTTCTGCAGTAGCAAACACCTTAATTATTTCAAATACTTTCTGTAAAATGGCTTAAACGACGAGAAGAAGAAGAAATCGAACGAAACAACGAACAATTCAAGTATGACAGGTGGGTTTCCCTAAAAGAAATAACACTAGGAGCGGACTGTGAGAGCTGTAAAGGGTTAAACATAGAAGCAACATGATTTTTGGTATAAGCCTTACCTTCTCAAATTGCACAAGATCTTTAAGGAAAGCACAATCTTCTGGCAAATTTTTCACGTAGTTCTCAGTCATAAGACGAGCTGTGGTGAGATTTTCATTAGTCGACTCTCTGATCAGAGTGTCAATTCCACTTTGCACCTGGTGCCGGGCGATATCCTGAAACCATTAAATTTAATGAAGCATCAGCGACATCGCTCATACAACCGATTATTGATCGGTGTCATCAGAAAATCTGCAAATCGACAGACACCAATTGTACTAGCGACGATGCTCGAAGGCGTTACTTTCTATTGAATTATTCACCATGAATAGATCACCAGCTCCGGGGCATTCCTTATTGAATGTGCTTTGAGAGCATCGCACATGACAGATTTGCCTTCTGAAACCATTGTATCAGATGTACTGGGAACGAAGCAAGGATACTCGGCTAGGATATTCTAACCTGCAGATTCCAGCGATGCCGTCTAAGAAGACAGTCGGATTAACTGATGCAGCTGGCGATGAGTCAAGTCGAAATGGAATCACTGTCGGTACTTCGCATTCTGTTGCACATTTTAACGTGACATCGTCAACTCCCTTCAGACAATTGGATACCATTCGAAACTCTGCAACAACGATTAGGCTGTGGTGTGCGAACTTTCTCTCGCTTCGTAAAGCAACCACTCACTCTTCCCGTGAAGAATACTACGCTTCTTACGGTCACAGCTTGATTGTCAGAAGTGAAAACTCGGAAAGATATTTAGAACTTTGAATCTCCTAGCGTTTCTAAGCTGTTATCAAACGCTTTTAACCTACTGATATATCGAACCTCTCAGCGGGTGTTTCTTCCATTTCACCGCTTCACAAAGAGATATTTTCCTTATTGTATTCTTCTACTATATTAATGACTGAAAGGTTAATGATGAGCGTTGGCTACTCTAATACTCATGACTATATTCCTATTGTAGTCCTCCACTACCTTAAAAAGGATAGAGCTCGGCGTCCATGAGGGATGCGCCACGCATTCCACTTCATTAAGCGTCGTTTGGTGGTGATTGAGTGCATATCTGGCTTTTACAATGACTTGCGGTGGCCTACTGATGTATCGAGCTAGTGCTGCTGTCCTCCCAGACAGGTTGGGTACCAATTTGTCGACCCAGCAGAGATGGAAGGCTTGGTGGGCTATGTGCTCGGGATCGATTCCACGCGTGTGTTGTAGGGCGCCTCCGAACACTGCGCCACACGCGTCCTTTCTACTGCCTTAGTGGTCGAAAAACTAGAATTCTAAAACTATAGCAAGTTGTAGGTGTGCAAAATAAAGTGAAAGATTCTAATTCAGCAATTGAAAAAGTAAAATCACATCCACTTTTTACTGCGTCAGAAAAAGTGAGCACACTACAGGAGTTGACCTTAAGTGTCGATTGTTTTTTTTGTTCATCACTTTTTTTCTGTATATGATCTTCCTCGTCTGGTCTCAGTTTGAAGTCGGTGGTTTATCGGACTGACTCACCTTCCATTTTATCGTTGCACATAAATGAACTTGCATGAGTGCGAGCTTCGAGTTCTGGCTGGAGCTCAGCAGGACAACCACGTCCACAATTCAGCAACGCTTCGTTTGTACTAAAACAGAACACCGCAGTAGAATAAAAAAATCGTATTAGTATCAGAATATCGGAATAAAGTCATAACTTTTAAAAAAATTTGATATCACAACTTTAAGAGCATAAACGCTTGAGTAACCACTTCATGTTCCATGTTTACTAGTTTTTAAGACTTTTTCCTTCCGATAGATTATTGCCTTTCAAATTAGATCCTTTTGAACCTTTCAGGCTTGATAGATTTTCAATTACCAACGTAATGTAATAACTTTTTTGCTAAGGTGCGATCTGAAAGGGAATAATGAATTTTTCATCTATCCAGAAGACTTCTCTGAAGTGATTGTAGAGAATACTTACTTACTTAAACACTTGGATAGCCCTACCTCACTAATTGCACGAACCTCTTTTGATATTTTAGCTATTTTAATGCCATAATGTTCTAAGGTCAGCCAGGCCAAAGTCTGCCCCAGGTCGTCACCACCACAGACAGTCGCTGCCCTTGTGGATTAGAGGGAGATTTGTCACCATGTGACTAGTTTGATACGAAGACAGTGGTGGATCCTGGTACTCGTTTACTCTTAGCTAGGCTTCCTGGTGGAAACGCCAGACTCCTCAGCTTAGGAGACTCTACCAAGGTATGAATCCCCGCTGTACATCACAGCCCGTCATCCAGGAGTACCTCCTAAGCACGATGAGGCAGTAAACCGTTGGGAGATTGTAGAGAATGCCATACCACTTAGAATCAAGTTACTATGTACTTTTTCGGTTAGTAGGTAACCTTAATGTCCACGTTTGCTATCTCCCAGGTCTATTTGTGTAAGTAAGCGTTTTGCTCCACTGAACTCCCCTTACTGGAATAGTAAAGCTCGCAAGAATGGGAAAGTCCTGCATAACGAATATTTAAATATAAAATTACTGATGAAACACATCGATAAAGATAGGACTTTTCTTAGAAGCATTTCACAGATTGTCGTCAATCCAACTAGGCGTTTTCATCGTAGCAAAACTCTAGCAAAAAGCAGAACACGTTTTTCGGCGACAACTTGACATAACGTTAATACTAAAGTGCTGATGAACATTGACGTCTTTAAGAACTCATACGATCACGTTGAAATCCTTAGGCATACACTTTTAGAGCGAGGTGATGCGCTCCCTCGATAGCGTAAAGTTTCTTTGCTTTTTCCCCTCAGAATGGTGTAAAATTCGGGAAGTTCCGGAAATTAAACAGAACTTACTAATAAAGTGTTTAAACCACCAAATGTCTGTTGTTTTTTAAACAATTCTAACTTGTTAAAGAGCCTTATCCTTAAAAAATTTTAAGGCTCGGATATAACATCCACTTATCCGGCACCACGCAGGTAGGTGGGCCCATTTGTATCCCAGTTAAAGGGATTCTTCTCACTATTCTAGTCGTAACCATGTCATGACTTTCCCATCGTGACTGTGCATTTAGAGGAATGCTGGCGCTTTGAACTATGCTTCATACGAGATATTTTGACGTAGATCTTCTCTGTAGAGACCAGCTTCCAATGGAAATATGGAATGGGAAACAAGACAAAAATCACGCCATTCCCCATCGGTTCGACATGCGCAAATACTCTATTGACATAGTTAGTGCAAGTACTAATGCTAGTGGTTAGTGATACTGTCAATCAGTGGCAAAGGCGCTAGTTGGACTACCGCTCCACCGCTGTCTTCCAATCCACGTCAGAACACCCTAGTCCCGGCTGTCTCCAAGATTGCAAGGACAATAGAATGGACCAGCATTATACGAAATTCATAAAGAAGACGAAATCCTCAAGCAGCATCCGAGACAACACGTGAAGTGTTCGAAAACGACTGTGGATGTTGGATGCGAGAAAAACGAATCCACTGAAAGAAGTGCTAAGATTTGCACAGTAGATGTGATGGTAAGTCACGTAAAAGGTTAAAAAAATACTAGGTAAATAGATATGGGAGTTTCATGTAATAGCTTCTACAGTGCTGAGTAGGGCCTGACATGCGAGAGAACCCTTAAGAGATTTATCAACGTATGAACGCTTTTATTTACCCTTTTTAGGGTCAAGAGTAGAACTCGAGCAAAAGCGTTAAAAATTTGAAATATTTTCACTTTTTTTTACTCATATACTAATTATATAAGTATCTGAACATGTAAAGTTCTCGCGGTGTTCTTCCCGTTTATGCCTCGACTTTCACCAACCGACGTGAAACCTACGATGTTGGGACTTTATAATTTCGAAAATAAAAGTCCACCAAAACAGGGTGTCAATCCAAAAAGAGAGCTGTTATTTCTACAATATAAATCTCTTTAAACAGCTCTACAAATATAAAAGTAGCGCTTCGCATTTTCCGTGGAATGGCACGAGTCCGGTAGAGTACTTATCCGGCGGTGAGCAAGTGTACAATGAAATTTGAGCGATAAACGATCACCACAATTTTTTTTTACCTCAGATAACATTGATGTTGGTTTGTGACAGCTTAGTGCAACGTTGATACCGATTTACATCAAGAGGTGACGTTGTCATGTTTTCGGTGGCCGGTTTTTCTCATCTGTTGATCGCGCTGCCAAACTAGAAGGCGACGGGGCGAGAGATAGAGAATTTGTAAAATAAGACACGAAAAATAAATATTACTATTAATAATGAAACATATACATTATCAATAGTTTTTCTGATTTTTCTTACCTTTTACATCCTCTGTTTCGGTTACGGTGTCGATTCTATCTTAGCTTATTATTATTCATCATAAACCTCTCAGAAGTTTCCCGCCTCATCGTGGCCGAGAGGTGCTCCTGGGTGTCGCTATACGATTCACAGTAGGAAAATTCATCCTCCAGCAAGGCCTTCCGAGCTGAGAAGAAGTCCGACGTTTCTATCAGGAAAACCAGGTAGGAGTAAACCAGTACCAGGATCCACTACCGTCCTCGTATCAAAGTAGTGGTGGTGGTGACACATGGTGACAAATCTCTCTCTGGTCCACAAGGGCGGCGACTGCCTGTGGTGGTGTCAATCTGGGGCAGAGTTTGGCCAGACTGACCTCGAGACTCCAAGAAACCACGATGGCTAAACCAGCAAAACCTCGAAAAAAATGTAAATCACGCCCAGCCTCCACACAACCAGTGAAGTCGGGCCATCCAAGTACCCAAGTAAGTATCATCTTAAATTTCGGGTATCGAAAACCAAGTAACAAGAACATTCTCGTCCATTTCCTTTCTTCCCACCCTTCACACACAAAGAGAGCGATTGTGAGAAGCATGTTTCGAATAGCCACCTCTGTGTGCACTACCAGGGAACTAAAGGAAGAGTCGCGCGACTTGGCTCGGCATATAGCCATCTCCAATGGCTACTAAATAGTAACCCCACGAGATAAGTTTACAAGGAGAACGACGCGCCCACGCGAAACACTTGGCCAAAAGAAAATCCCGTTTATGTTGTCTTTTATAAGCGATGAAGTAAGCGTAGCTATAAAACGGTGCTTAAGAAGGGCAGGTCTAGAGGAATCGGTAGCGATACTTGAAATACCACCGGCTACTCTACGTTGCCAATTAGTTCGCAAACGCCTGTATGACCGTCTGTGTGAAACAACAAATTGCGTAATTTGCCCTTACGGCAGGGACGGTGATTGCATGAGTTCAGGTACGATATACTTGATCTCTTGTAACAATTGCGGAGATGAATATATTGGCGAAACGGGCAGACCTTTGTGTATCCGTATAAAAGAACACCCAGATGGCAAACGAAAACTAAGACGAAGCACCCCACTAGGCACGCATAGGATACAAAAGCATAGCGGAGACGATTTTGAAGTAAAAGTCAATATCCTTGCACAGGAATCCAAAACACCAGCGCGAAAACTCCTAGAGGCTTTTTGGAAAAATGCTAAAAACCCTACAATGAATAGCAGGTACGAATGCCCGGAGGTCATACGCGACCTGATCCTGTACGTTCGCATCGATTTTTGATGTGGGATGGTGCAGTCGTCAACCACATGCGACTATAATCAGCTGTTCTAGACTTCCTCATTGGAAGTCACGAAAAAGCGGTATTTTTCGTCTTTTTGTAAGTGTTATTGAAGCGTTTGGCCTAGTAGATTGTATATCAGCATGCCCTCGCAGGCTCTGAAGTAGGCGATACTGCCGAAACGTCAGCTAGCGTTGTATTGTATTGTGTTTCTCTATGGAAGTAAATGTATGCTGTTTAAAAACCTCGCGATTTCTGAGCAAGAAAACGACACATTCATATTCCAATGCCGAGGTTAATAGAAAGTCGATCCTGGGAACTATCGTCTTAAACTTTAAACTGTAACCTCTCGATGAAAGTCTGCAACTAATCAACCAGCTCTTGTTAAACCTTCAGGTATTTGAGCAGTATTTTACGTTACGGCTAGTAACTATTTCAGAAATGAATGCCGAGAACGTTCGGTTGTGTCAGATGTGTTCTAAGCGCGCTGTCAAGTCCATGTTATTACCCAATCGCACCATTGTCGGACACCTCATAAAGCGACACGGAAACGCTTGTCGTTGTCGTTTTCGTTGTCGTCGTTAGCATCCATTTGCCACTTGTAAAACGACCTTGGCAAAAACTTGTTCATCGAATCGAATTGTTGTTTGTTTCCATATAATTTGTGTTATGAAAATTAATCTCCGTGTCTCAATGATCAACGATAGCGCTTTACAGTGATAGTGTTGCCGATTGATAGGAAATTACCGTAGGCCTTAGATGTGCCTTGAATGTTGCACTTCTCCTTTACTGGTATTATTGGAAATAATAGAAGAATGGCTGAACCGTTATCAAACAAAACATACGTAATAACGTTGACGCCAACTATCACCATTTCTTAAACCACAGATATCATTTTTAGATGGCGCAAACCAGTTAGTTTTGTTGAACGTTAGGTGGGTCTTATGTAATGTTTCGTCCACCAAAATGAACGCTTAGATGGTTCTTGATGAATTACTAGTACTGCATCATAACAAAAGAACTGCAGCCAACATTACACTAAATTGATTCGATGGAGAAGAGGAGCAGATTCTTAACTATGTAACCTGAATTGGGTGGTGTGTTTGATTTACGAACTCTTTAGATTTGATGTTGACCTTCGATTAAGTGTAATAAAGGCAGCAGCAGATGATAACTGCTCAAAACCAGAACAAGCGCTATCAGTTTGTTAGCTTCAGCCTTCAAAGTAAAGCTGGACATGGTCAGAGCACTTAAAAATAACCTAAAAACCTTAGTAACTTTAAATGACGGGTACTTTTGGGATACAGTAAATAAATGATACTAATTGCATTTGTAAAGTCATTTTCACAATGCTCACGAAACGAGCGATTTGATCGTTGATTCATTACAGTTGACATTGGCCTTATAAAAAAGTCGCGAACTAATGCGACAATGTTTGCTAAACCGCGCAGCACCACGAGTTCAACTGAGAGAATACTCCATGCAGTAAGTTGTGACGACCCCTAGACGAACTGTGATAGCCATCATGGTCCCATAAACTGCTCAAATCATTCGATTACCTGCAGAAGTTCTCGATATCCATGGCGATACTTTTGAAATTGAGTAGATCGAATGCTGCATTCACCACACTTCCCGATTCAAAACAGCCTTGAAGACAAGCGCTGGTAGTCGGTATTACCGGTTGTGATGGAATGGCCGCACCTTTAAAGCACTTTCGTCATTTTATTTCGTATCTAGCAACCAAAGTACATTTCATACAATACTTATACTAATACAGTTTTTCGTATAACCATCTCCGCCACTATTTCGGCAGCAGAATAGTTTCCCGAATAACTTTCTCTACCACTAATTCGGCAGCAGAATTCATCAGAAAAGCTCAGTTCTATCACCGCAACCTTATCTTAGTAGTATCTCTGCAATCAGCACCGTATTTTGGCAATAATCTCCAACGGCGCCCAATACAGGTATTGGCGAATTATTGGACTCTATGCAAAATTAGCTTTGGACGAGAAGAGTTGAACCTCGTACCGTAGGTGTTTGTGAAGAGAAGAGAAAGTAGCCACACCAAGATCATGATCTGAAATGTGTATATGGTAAGACATTGAGGCGAACACGTGGTGAAATGCGAAAATTGGATTTTCAATGAAAAGAATCGTGGTCCGACTTTTTATATGTAAAACAAAAACTCCGATTTGCAGTGGGGGGAAGAGATGATGTGAAAAACCGAGCGGATCAATAGCAAATCTCCAACAAAAATAAGAGGTTATACCTAAATCTCACCAACAAAGGTAACTTCATAGTAAAGGGGGTTAAAGAGTGGTTCCTGAGAAGAAAACCGTTGAACACAATAGAACATGCACATAGTTCATCTCTGGTATTTATGAGCAAAGAAACTGGCTAGAAATATGATCGTGAAAATTGATGATTGAGTTGACAGAGTTGTTTCGTTCTTTAAAAAGTTTATATACGAAAACCAATAACCAATATCGACGAAGAACAGCGAAAAAGTGATGGGAGCTGGACGGTGGAATGACTGCAATGTCCGTTTATGGGGCGTGGTGACTTTTACTTTTAAAGTCTCCACCTTCTTGTTTTCGGTACCGTCTCTGTAATCATGGTCTTAAACGAGAAAATTAATGAGAAGAAGAGAGAAAGAAAAAGAAAGAGGGTATGTGAGTCCCGTGACACAGTCTTATGCCATGCTCGACTTGCTCACCTACGATTTGCGATCGACGTTCAGTGCAAGTTCAGGTCAGTATTCTCTACTGAATCACCAACGATCGTTCTTTCCATCCGACTTTTCAACAATCATTTGAAGCGTTGTCATTATGTATTTTACCCACCTTAAGCTTCAATTTTCAAAGGGCGCGTGTGGCCCAGTGGTCGGTGCCTGCAACACATAGACGTGGAATCGATCTCCACGCCCATGGTTCACCAGGTCTTTCATACCTCCAGGTTCGGCAAATTGGTACCAGATTTGTTTAGGTGGATAGCAGCCACTGGGTTGATATATTTGTAGGCCACTAGTTACTGTGAAGGCCAGATATACATTCAATAACCTCCAAACGGTGCTTAATGAAGTCAAAGGCATGGCGCATCCTTCAGGGATTGATCAACGCCGAGAGCTTAACCCTTTATTCTTTTAAGCTTCAACCACACTTTAGACGAGTAAATGACAATTGTAAAGGATCAAAGGCTTGACGCTGATATCCCTTAGGGAAGTGACATTCATTCGACTCTATGTGCTTTATAGAGGCGACTGGATTCACATTCGTATTATACAACGAGCCACGGTGGTGGCCTATCGACTTACTAGTTAAGTGCTCTTTATCGTTCTAAAGAGGTGTGGTAGCAATTTGCCTACTCCGAAGAGATTGGATGCTTGGTTACTCGATGGACTGTGTTCAAAATAAGGACCAGTGTTTCAGGACATTGCTAACCACAGTACTGCACTCTCCATTGATGTTTTTCTGAGACAGTTTAACTAGTCGTTTTCCTCTAACATCATGCAAAGTTTACTTAGCATTGCTAAAATTATAACACCCCACTTCATCAAGGTTACAACACTTCAATGAGGAGCTCTAAGCATCATAATGTAGACGGCTCGTCCGCAGGCAAATAAATCCAGTCGTGATTTATCGCTTTCTCTTTTAGAGATGTTCTAAATAAAAAAGCGTTTTTTTGAAACCTAGGGGTGTTATTTCCCAACAGTATTAGAATTGCGCTATAACAAGAAAAAAAATTCATGTAACGGTAGAAGTGTTTGTAGGACACATAAATTCTTTGGTTTAACTCAATGTCTCGGGCTTAGTCTTCAAACGAGTCCGCAAACCTTCCGGGGTCGGAAAATTGGTACGAACTTCTCTTGTAGGATAACCAACTCCGACTTGATATATTGGCAAGTCCATACAAGTCATTCACTGTATAATCCAGATATGTCTATATTATTTAATGGGGTAGAAAGTATGATAAATCCACAAGTGATTGATTAACAACAAACGTATCATCCTTTTTACCATCACAATAAGAGTACTTTTTCATTTTAGACATCAACACAGACTTCGCTTTCCTTGCGTGCTTCCGAATACTGTAGGTGAATTCAATTCAATCTTTGACGTTCGCACTACGGAGGAGGGTAGAATAGTTGTGCACTTCACGGGATCACCATGAGCATGGAACACTTAGGGTTGCTAGAAACAACAAGGCATTCTAGAGGTATGCGTGTAGAAAGGAGCAAAGGAATATTTGTGGGGAATAATTACAAATAAAAGCAGAAATCGTTGGTCTGACGATATGTACTTTACAAGGAAAGCGGTGAAGGACGATCTGTACTTGAAAACTGTCCTCGTCACTAAATCAAGGTGTGAACTTAGAAGAGATACGGTGAAGGACGATCTGTACTTGGAAATTGTCCTCGTCTCTAAATTGAAGTGTGAACTTCCTGTCCGCTCTTGGGACGGCCGAACTCGAAAACGGAGCCGTTGTAGAGTCTCCTTTTCGTTCAAGGCTATCTTCTGGATATGATTTACTCTCTTAAGAGAAATACTCAAATTTCTACAGATTTCATCTGCTACGTGAAAATGGTAGAAATCTCGGCATATTCGAGAGTTAAAATTTCTTCGAATTGTTGATTTGAAGATATTATGATGGCTAAGCAGAAATTTTTGAGTAGTCTCGATTTTTTTTTGTTTGAAAGCGGTGAGCTCAACTAAACTGTTTTCTATGAAGAGCATGCTTAAGCTTGGAAAATTTTGCTTTTAGCAAAAGTCGTCATGAGGGGCAAGTCACTATGTAAAATGTCAGGAATTTTCTCATCAGGGTTAGTTATCTTTGATTTCTAAACAACAGGATGTGGGAGTGCAAAACTAAAGTCATAGCAATACAGAAATAACTTACTGAGAAAGGAATCAGCTGCTTAGCCTCAAGAAGATGACTAATGCAGCTACATAGGACACCACTCTTATTCGAGCAAAATATTTACAGTAAAAGGCACTAATGCACTTTTCTTGTGACTCACGCAGATGAGCTACATTGTTCCTTCTGTGTCTAATTCACCTATGTCCTCTGTACAGACGTAATCGTATTCGGACCTACGCAAGCGAATGTGCCTGTGTGTTAGCCTGTTGTGTCCTGCATCAGAAGCCATAGAAGACCGCAGTCATGTAACTAGGAGTTAAACTGTAATAGGTTAAGAGTTAACTCCAGCAGGCAAGTCCACATCTCCAGAAAGCAAACTAAGCTGCCTAAAGGCATACCCTCAAGAAAAATAGTGGAAATAAAGGAATTCATGCGATGCTAAACCAAAACCAGTGACTCAAATTTCCAGAAATGAACTCCACTACTCTCTAAGGACTACCGGAGCTAGCTGGTGAGTTGTGCCCTTTCAGAGAAGAAATGCATATATATATATATATATATATATATGTATATGTACACATATATACATACATGTATATATCCATCACTATATTTTTAACATGTTTAAATTTTTAATTATGTTTAATGTTTAATTTTCATGTTTAAATTTTTTTTCTATTTGAGCGGCAGATAGCCACGGCAGGCCCGCGTTGTTCGACTTCAGGAGAGGGTTCATTTTAGTTGAGCGTCAAGATGAGGAGTGTCGCACTCACTCTCAATTTCGTTGATCTCTCCAGAGAGACGAAACCTTCTGTTTCAGCACGAACATCGAACAGCGATATAGCTTTAAACGAATTGAATGCCTCATTTCTCTTAAGAAAGCAAACCTTGTGTGCCACTCTGGTACCAGTGGTGCACCACAGAGTGGAATAAAGAAATTACTGATAGCCAACTCCTTGAGTTACTTTGTGTTACTTTATTCCTATCTTTTAAATAGTTGTTCTCATGGGTTGTTCTGCAATGCTGACTTTTGACGGAACGCGATAGTCAGGCATAAGGTGTAACTCTAGGCGCGGACAGGTACTTCAGCTGCTAGCAGTACAGACAAAAAGGTGACACAGTGGAACTAACAGAAAAATTTGGTCACGTCATTCGACGAGAGTTAACGACGTCATGTAGGTTCCTATCAAAGTACTTAGTTTGACGTATTTTAAAAAAGTGATAAATGTACTCATTCGAACGAAATTTAGTTCGCCGACGTAAGAGAGAAAAATTTAAGAGAAGTGTTTCACAAGAACTAATAGACGTCAGCATTCTTTTAGTCATCCTGATTTGTGCAGTGGTTCTCATAGTTTTCTTAGGATTTTTCTCATAAGGTGTAGTGTAACGAATAGATATCCATTACAGTATACTTCGTATTCGCTACACAAAAGACAAGGAGAATAATTTTCGAGAAGTGACAGAAGTGGAAGGGAATGACGATGTTGTTATGCAGTTGATGGTTGAAAGTGAATGATGTGTAGCTGGGTTTATATGTACATCATCAACTAAACACGTTTTTTCCCGAGAATAGTGGAACGTTTACCGTCCCACTCGTTAGCTTCGCCTTTGTGCTTCCGTCCGAATATCAGACAATACCGTGGTCAGAATGAAGTTCATCACCACAGTCAACTGTTTTTCATTACCACTGCTGCCACAAGTGTTTTCATTTCTTACTTGATATGACCAGCGATATGACAGTTGAAATTGTAAGAGCTGATGAAAACAGTAGGAATTTAGAACTATCGACAACGAAGCTGTCCACAGTGATTCACCTCTTCGTCGTCTTTTCAGTGATGTCGATATGATGCGCTGACAGCACAGGCAGTTGACGACATGAAGAAGTGATAAGAGTGATTGGTTGATGCTACGATTGATTGAATTTATACTCAGGAAGTACTCGCTCATTTCTTCAGGATGTTCATCTACACTACTTTGTAGAATTTGTTTTATTGTTTACTTCATTTCTTCTCAATACAAACACACTGAATATTCCTTGTTAACATTACTATTTATTTCGACAATATAATCATCGCGGTGAAGTTTTAAACAAAAAATCAGGTTTACATTGTTTCCATTCGTTCCGTGTTATGGGCACCATTGTCGACGAAAGAACTTGTGAAATATGGCGTTACACGTAGGTGTGTGATAGCCGCGAACAAACTGTAACAATGCAACAGGCATCTCTGACGGGTTTCGCACTAATTAAGGGAGAGCTATGGGAGACCTATGGGAGACCTACGCGAGACCTCGTTTAACCTCCGGGATCGATTATTCACGACTTTTACGTTGAACAGCATAGAGTACTTCAACCACGATCAAGCGAAGGGTGAAACGATAAGGGATGATGTGCTCAATGTTGAGCAATCTTTAGTGGGTGCATTATTCATTCAAAGTCATCAAGCATTGTTGAGCTGATAACAGGCATATCTAGCCTGTTCAATGACTTGTGGTGGTCTATTAATGTATCAAGTCAATACTGCTATCCTCTCAGGTAATTCTGGAAGAAATTTGCCATTCCTAGGGGAATTGAAGGATTGGTGAACCAAGATGCAAGACTGAACTACAGACCGCGTGTGTACTGCATGGGAACTCTTGTCACTGCGTTACACCACCCGAATTAAATCAGGTATCGCAACGAAGAAGCAAATGTGTAGTCCAGTGGTTAGAAGCGCTCTGCGATAAACACGGGTTCGATCTCAAGCTCTCGCTCATAAGGCTTTCCATACCTCCGGTGTCAGGAAAATTGGTACTAGACTTATCTGGAAGGATACCAACACTGGCTCGATAGATCAGTAGGCCCCATCGAGCCATTGTGTAGACCAGACATGCATTTAAATCACCTCTAACAATGAGATCGAATGCACAGGCATCCCTAAGGATTGATCAATGCCGAGAGCTTAATCCTTCATCCTTTTTTATGGCGACGAAATGATTCCCAGATCTTCGAAGAAATCAGATTTGCGGTTTCTCTTATCCATTTCATATTAGTTATGCCCTTTGATCTGGTTACTTAATATTTGTAAAGCTTACTGAATATCGGCAGCTATTTATCCACTGCTCCCCAACTGTCTAACACGGATGGTAACATTCTGTAAGGCTAGAAGATGCAGCTGCTAGTGTGATAGCGAAAAGTCGTAATGTTCTAGAAATCAATATGCATCATTAGCAATAAGAGCGAAAGAAGGAAACCACATTCAGGTTAAAGTTTTGAGAATATAAAGCTACTAAGACTGAAAATGGAACATTTTCAGAAGAAATATTCAGTGAGACAACGATGTATATGAGTACAAAGACAAAGGGTTAAGCGATACAGCGTTCGACAGTGATCATTCCATTAGCGTTGCGCCAATGCATTCGATTCCATTCATATCATCTTCGAAGGCACACATGATCTACTCAGTGACTTGAATGGGCCCCCGATCGATCGCATATAAAAGGCTCGAAAGGGAGTTCTTTATCACCCCAGAGAAATCTTGTACCATTTTGCTAACTCCGGATCGATGGCGGGTTCTACCAGCAAATGTCGTGGAATTGAACAAACAACAATGTGTATACGGTACAGGTCTAACCACCATGCTCCTGCGCAGTGCTAATTCAAATATAGATTTAAAAATTTCTAAAAATGTAATCGGATGATGCAAGAGAATTACTTCCGATCTATAATTAATTAATTAATCGCCGACGAGGTGAAGAAGATTTCAAGAACTCGAAGAAGTGCTAGAAAACACTGCGACAAACTCTTTAGTATTTTGAAACCGACTTTCCTTGAACCTTGGTATCACTAATCTTTAGTACTTCCCTATTTTCTTGATGAGAAGACCCGATGTTATCAATGACAAGATTTATTCAGTACTGGTTGGCGTTTTGGCGGTTTCGCCTTTCTTCAGAGCCTAGAAATATCAAATTGACCCGCAACCCACTCAGTCAAGCACTTTCATAATCCCAGCGACAAACTTAACCCTTAAATATACATTCGTATAATAAATAGCATCTCTTAAACACTCACCGATTTGTTCCTTGTAAGCCTTCCAGTTACGTGGTGTAGACGAGCCGTGCAGATTCTTATATATGCGAGGGAATGTGCCTGGCTCAAGTCACAGAATCAGCCTGAGGTCTTTGGTGAGGTCACGCGTGATCACGAGTCATTCCACGCTCTGGTTCATTTTTCCGTTCTTCTGTTCTTGTTTCATTTCGAAAATGCCTATTATTTCATTAGTTCTTGGAAGAAGAACATTTTATTGTTGTTGTTTCACGAAATGTTTCTTTGACCAATCACCAATTCATCAACGTTCAAAGAAAGGTTATATAGCAGTGCATTTCTGCGTACGTGTTGATTGTCTCACTCTGCAGTAACTTTACTTCAGTAGAACTAGTTATCTAAAACAATTCATAGTGCTTCTCTTGAAGCGCCATCCATGCATAACAAGTTTGATTGCTTTTAGTAGTGCTATACTATGTATAGCACTACTAAAAACACTCCGTACTATACGTGCCTTTGCTTCTTCTAATTTCTTTTACATGGTCGGGCTACGCATACTGTGAGAATCCCAGTGCTTCATGCATTCGATTCGTTTCCTCATATCCATTGTCTATGAAATGCTTAAAATTTCGGGTGTGGTTTCGGCTTTATGATTTCTGATCTTCTTCATGAACGTCGTCGAATGCTAGTCGAAGCACCAGAATATTAGGAAAGCAGTGCCAAGATGTTCTCAGATCTTCATAACAGGCAAGCACTAGATTTGTCTATTAGAGGGAGCGAAGTGAGCCCAGCCAAGACTGCTACCAGTTTACCGCCCTCGTAGAGATGGAGCGGAGTAGGCCTTGGGCGGAGTTGAAGCAGGATTTTCGGCGCATTCACGGCGCCACTGCGCTACGGAGGCCTCTATTTTCCTCTCTTATTTATCTGTCAATAATTCATAAAACTCCTGATTAAAAAACTTTTAGACGACAGAGCACAAATTTCATTAAAAGTGAGACACGCACATTTTTTTGTGTCGAGGATTTAGGAGAGGATCACAGCTGTGCAGTCAGTTTTCTTGAGGTCGGAACATCTGGAACCATGATATAAAATTTTCGTTTTTCTTAAGTTATACAAATTGTGACTAGTTTTAAGCTTCAAATGATGCTCCTTTAGCTTCAGAGCACCATAATGACCCGCTGTTCTACTTACTCCATTTTTGAAAATAATCTCTCTTATGGAATATACTCATCATAATTTTTTCATTACTGTAAACCTTCTTCAAGCTTCTTTATTCATTGTTACTTAAATAGCTGGCAATTGATATTGTATCGCACATTGTAAGACTTAGGAGAAAAAAGCATTCTCTAACAACATAAACACGATAACGCAAAAAATGATATTGACTTTCGATCACGATAAAGCTGGCGAAGCTAGGTTCAGGTGAACTTACGAACGATCACATATCGCATCTTCTTGATGAACTTCTTCAGTTGTCTCTGAAAGATGTTCAACATCAACGTCTTCATGCGTGGTATGCTGACTGAGAGAACAAAATTAAACATCGTGGAATCATAAATGAGGCGCTAACGAATCAATCAGTGAAAAGAAGCCAAGTGAAGAATAGAGTGTTAATCAATCCCCTAGGGATTCGTCATGCATTCCACTCTATTCGTAGCAAAGTAGAGGTGATTGACACATGTCTGCTTATACAATCATTTCCAGTGGCCTACCGATGTATCATTTCAGTGTTGCTATTCTCTCAGACAAGTCTGATAAAAAACTGCTAACCCCGAAGAGATGGAAAACTTGGTGAACCTAAGGGCGTAGCATCGAACCAGCGAACAACCCAGTGTATACTGCAAAACACTTCTAGCAGCTGCGCTATAGTCGCCAAATTTAGCAAAAAAAGCAAAATAGATTCAAAGAAGTTTAAAAGGTGGCTTTACCGAAATTACGGATCGTGTAAAGGTTTTAACAGATAGAGTGTGATAAGATAATGATGCATTAGATTTTAAAGGTAGATGTGCAAAAACCAACCGTAAAAGCAAGAGTTTTCACCACTTTCTTCTTCTCTTTCGCATTTCTTTCGGTTGACGATTTGCTGGTTTTTGATGAAATCTTGTTCATGTAGTGAAATCTGGGATTTTTCTCAACCTGAAATATTATTTATGTGATAACATACCAGTGTAATCTCAACTTATTGTTTACTGCCTACTCTTTTTAATGGCAGGGTATGTTGCGAAATATAACTTCACTGATGCTGAGTCATTTGCAAAACTCCGCACCGCGGGTGTCTGCGGTGGGGAACGAACGCGCTATTACCCTTTCCGGGGGCTAACGCGTTCACCACCACACCATGCGGGTCCTTCGTTTCGCTTGTCTCCTAGCTGTTTCTATGATCAGTGCCATCAGAAATCACCTGTCAACGGGTTCGATCTGGGGAGCACAAAACGGAAGTGAACCCAGTTATGAACCCAGATCAACCCCGCTGACGGGTGATTGTTGATGGCACTGATCGATGGAAACAGCTGCAAGGACCGAAACAAAAGACCCACATGGTGTGGTGGTTAACACGTTAGCGCCCGAAAAGAGTAATAGTGCGTTCGTTACCACCGCAGGCACCTGTGGTCCGGCGTTTTGCAATTATCTCAACAATATTGAAGTTACACCAGTGTAATATTGTTGATGTGAGGAAATATTGAAAAACTTAGACTAATCATTTTCAAGCGATACAAAGAACAGCTCATGTCTATTGAACGATCAAGCGAGCTGTCTAACTCACTCGCATTTTTTTCTCTAATATTAAGAAAAAGTACTGAAAAAATTATTTTATTTTGACCCGTCCTCACGTCTACTTTGCGGATCCCAGCACTTCTCACATTCGATTCGTTTCCTCGCATCCATCGTCCACGAAAATCTTCCAACTTTTACGTGTGGCTTCGGTTGCTGCTTGAGGATTTCTATTTAATTTTGAATGTTGTAGTGCTAGTCGAGCATTTCTCCCAGGAATACTGAGATAGCGGGGCTGGGGCGTCCCCAATTGGATTGCAGAATGTGATGTTCTACCAGACAAGTCCATTACCACTATCCCAACCCCGGAGGAATGAGAAGCTTCGTTGGCCCGGAGCGGAATCGAACTAACGCCATGCTCGTGATGACGGACATTAATAGCACTGTGCTACCTGCCCCTTCAAAGTAAAAAGTATAACTCGTAAAATTTGGTATTAACTTTTACTAAACAATGAACTCTTTTCACAATAACCTCTAATAGGGCTACTATTCCATCATATAACAGATATGAAACGCCCGAAATGCACGGACTTCAGTGCGTATTTTGCGAAAGCAATGGCGGTTTTTAATTTTAGACCAGCATATCTCAGCTCGCAGCAAACTTTACTAGTTGAAATACGGGGCCGCTACTGGAGTGGTAATGGTGCTGTTCAATACGAACCAGGCGCTCGTTCGACACCGCCCTGGGCCCATCAAGTCCCCATTCCTCTGAGGTCGAGAAATTGGTGCTAAACTTGTTTTGGATCAATTTATTCTCTCCATTCCACAACACCCTTACACGGCCAATTCAAAGACGTGCATAAAAAAGACGCAAGCTTTCAAACAGTACTAGTTCCACACACAAATCGGCTCACCTTCATGAACAAAGGATGCGAATGGAAGAAGTGTTGGTAGCTCCACAAATACTGATGCATATTGATTTTAAAAACTTAAATAGGAGCCGTTAACACCACAACTTATTTATAGCTCAGCAAAGCTGGTGGTGTTCTTCAAAACGTCGTTAACGCTTGTAGATCCTACACTTCGTTAGAAATCTTATAATTTGAATAACATTTTTCACTCAGAATTGTAATTCCAAACAAATATGAACCACAGTAATAATTTCTGTGATTAGTTGAACATCTGAACGATGGAGGACGATGTATTGTGGACGATGGACGATGGACGATGTATGACACGCCGAATTTACCTACTGTAGTGGAAGGTAACGACCTTGCGCGTTGTTCATATTTTCTTCCTCATCTTTATGTAGAAAAAGTTCTCTATTGCAATTAAGCACTAAAGAATCAATGGTTAATCTCAATTTTTGAAAGGAAAAGTGCAAATCGTCTTCATGGACACAACCTATTCATTCTTAGGCCAGAGAATGCCATAAATTCTCAATAAATCGCAATTGTTATTCATTAATGTGTTCTGTATGAGTTCTTTTTTACATAGTTCGACAACACATATACCACAATATTCGGATCCCAATACTTCTCACATTGGATTCGTTCCCTCGCACCCACCATCCATGAGTACCATCATCTTGCTTCCAATAAGGCCTCTTTTGGCCATGGATTCTTGTAACAGAAGCTGCAATCCATCATCGTTAATAGTCGTTTACCGGTTTGAGTAAACTGACATATTTATGACAGCTCTGGTCTAACCACTGACAATTTACGGACATCTAAACTTCTTAAAGAGTTGACAACCCAATAAAAGATTAAGGATAAAGCGTCCGGTGTTAATCAATCCCTGAGGGATGCGCCGGTATCCCACTTCATCGTGACAGATGACAGTGCATATCTGGCCTATATAATGACTTGCGGTGGCCAATCGATGAATCAAGGCACTGTTGCTATCCTCCCAGAGAATTCTGGCACCAATTTCCCGATCCTGGAAGTATGGAATGCTGGGTGAACCTGGGAAGTGGGATCGAACCAAAAACCATGTGTGTGTTGTGAAACACCTCTGACCACTGCGCTACACACATCCGACTCCTCGGTAGTATAGTAGTTAGTATCCGCTTATGCCAAACAACCTAATAAGTTTACAGAAAATGCTTTTCCTTTCCGTCTCGAAAGTTTCATGACTTCTAGAGCTTTTCGTATATATTAGTTTTGCTGGAAACTTTTTTAGTTGATTTTCCAAAAAACCTTGGAACAAGTGACATTTTTTAAATTGTTTAACACAGACGCGGTACTGGTCAGATGGATGATTTCCATTCAGAGACATGTTCACTGTTTGTTGGACTAAATTTCGCTTGTTTGAATAGCTATGCTGCTCGACATGTGAGCATCAATGAAATGACCCGAAGAAAAAATGCATGCGATTTCAGTAAACTGGATTCGACTCGATGAGACTGCGAAGACAGAAACCGAAACAGAAAACTCTTGTGAATATCCGATTTGAATCATTGTAGCTCCGAAGGATGGCGAACGTATCCAAACGTTAGCCACAATGAAAGTCTAGCGCGAAATCCTCGTATAAGCCGGTCAATGCGAGGAAATATCTAAGAATAAATGATTGGTAAGGTTATCAAAATTCTGTCGCCGTAGGATATTGAAATGTTCATTTTATTGGCAAAAGCTTACAGATTCCAATGGTCTCGTACTTCACTTAATGAAATATAATAAGCAATACTTTGTATAAATCTTATATATGCTTGACAAAACAAGAAGGTATTGACCACATTTGTATTGCAAAGCGTCCCTATCTACGCCTACAATGCCATAAACAATGTGTTTTACAGATTTCACTATTACTAATGAGGAAATAGTTGCAAAGAATGCAATAGTTCACTTTATGTACTAACCGGTCCTCTGGAAATACTAGAAACGCACACGTTCACTAACATTCTTCTTAATTGGCGATTGCCAACGAACGCTTTTATGAGCTCAACACGATGATGAACGAAGTCTAAACGAAACAGAACTGGTGATTGAGGAATAGAAATCGAAATTCATCACATTGACGACAAAAACAACGAAATCGACATGAAGAGCTCACAACTGAAAGAAGTACTGACGATTTCCGGTATTTTAACGAATAATGAGTACTAAAAAATCACTGTAGCTAAAATTAGGTAAAGTCACTAAAACCTAAACAATCACTATAGATGAAGGATTAGAACTTCGAATCAGTTGTAAACTTTCAAAACGGACATCTCCTGCCACAATTTTGAGTTTCAGAGCTATAAAACATTAAGGAAGAAGTAGCGAGTAGCGGCGGTGAATTCAGAGACGGTATGATAAAAAAGAATATGGATATCATAAAGACTTGTTGAAATAAAGATCGTATGAACACGAAAGCTATCGAATTAGCAGTATGACAGAATGCTAAAGTTACGGAGGACTGAAACGACTAAACGGAAGCGAATGAAGCGCGATGTTGATCTGAGTGAGCTGAAGCCGAAAACCAGTCAATGATGGCCTACATCAAAACGAGTTCACGACATTGGCCACATTTTGTTTCGTTGTTGAACTAATAAGCAATGAAGAAACTATCGACTTCGATGCAGAGCGGCATAGTCACAACAGTGACCTTTAAGGACTAAATTTCAGGTATATTTCCAGACTATGCTGATCCCTTACTAATATTAAATATGTCTGCCAAATATATATGGCAATGATAGTCAATATTGCAAGATGCGTGGCTATGGGAACATTAAAGGGAAAACTGGTGGACCAGAAAAAATTGAACGACGAAAAGGAAGAGGAATCTCTAACACTAGAAGAGAATTTGAGCCAATTATCTTTGAAATCACTTAAAAAGCAGTTTCCAGCAAAGATGAGATCTTTATTAAGCGATCAAAACATTTTCCATGTTGCCATGCCAAGCTCATAGAGTCCAAAAAATTTCAGTTGCATAGACAACTTTCACGGCATGAAAAGTATTTCAGACCATTTAAATTGATTTCAAAAACTACAGCACAACGTCACAGGGGATATAATGAGCCGACGCGACCCAAAGAACGGGGAACATAAAGACGAGAAGAGAATTGGTGACGCGAAGTAGAATTAGAGAATTGACGGGACAGCATTCCCACTAATGTGCTGAACGTCCAACTGAATTTGGAAATTAAACGCGAGAGGAAGGAGACAAATTGGCAACTCAGCGCTTAACTCTCACGTCTCATTGTATTTCCTTCTGATGCAATCTTGCATCAGATCTTCTTTATTAAACACAACAGAATTAAGCCTATTCATTTCTTTCATAATGCTGAAATATTGATAAAACTCCAGACCGCAGGTGTCTGCGATGGGGAACGAACGCCCTATTGTCCTTTCCGGTGAGTGACGCGCTCACCACCACACCATGCGGGTCCTTCGTTTCGCCTGTCTCTCAGCTGGCTCTATCGATCTTTGCCACAGCAATCACCCGTCAGCGGGATTGATCTGGGGGGCCCAAATCGGCATTGAACCCAGTTAATTGAAAAACTTTAAAAAATTAATCCTATTCATTTCTCCCAACTGAAAACTATTGCCAAAAAATCTGATGATTTGCTTGAAAAGTTGAAATGTAGACGATGTCAGGTGTAATCTCACACACCAAATCCACATTAAGGCTGGGACATCAGGGTAACAATGAAACCTCTTCACAATAACAAACTAGTCAAAGGTGTTGCGTCATTCTCGATAAGTATTAACATGCTTGTAAATACGTATTTAAAACAGTGTAGAGTTGTAAAAGGAAATGATTCTCTCCAGAAGAAGAAACAAGACACTAGCCTCGACGGAATGGAGCTCCACAAATGGCGCTGCAGTAATCAATATGGAACGGCTTCCAGTGGCTTTCAAGGAGTGAGATGAATTTTATGAAAAAAGGTGTCTGTGGCGTTGAAATATGGTACCATTAACTGAGGCAACGAAACTAAATCAAAGTGGCGCTCGGCTGCCAAATAAGGCACCCAAACTGAGGTGGTTCAGCATTTTCACTCAGAACGTCAACTAAAAGTGAATCTATAGCACAGCAAAATGTAAAGAACTACCCATATCTCCTTTTACGTCAAAAAGATTGGAAAAGGGTTTTGTAACGCAGATGTTGTTCTATAGAATCCATGGTCTCCACATAGCACTAACGCTCTACGACCATTAAAAAAACAAAATAACCGTACAAAAATAACTATGATGCTGAAATATCTGCAGAACTTGGAGCGCAGGCCAGATCGAACCGCAACTACCCTTTCCGTGTGCTCACATGTTAGGCACGGCTCGATTAAAACCCTTGTTCTGCCATTCTTTCAGTTCAATCAGTTTTCTATCTACCAGCGCCATCAACAATTACCCGTCAAAGGAAAAACTCAATGCCGACTTGTGTTCTCCAGATTATTCCTGTTGATGGGTGATCGCCGATGGCTCCGTTAGGTAGAAAACTGGTTAAAAGAAAGGCAAACCGGGGCTCTCAGTGGTGCCATGCGTAACACGCGAGTCTCCGGAAAGGGTAATCGCGGTTCGATCTGACCTGGATTCAAGTTTTACAAATATCTCAGTATCATAGTGGTTGCATTTCATACATACCCTCCCGTGAAAAATAATGGTAGACAACAAATAAAAAAGTTAAAACTAATGCAACAATAGTCATAGCTGAATAATAAGGTATTTTATCGACTCGTAAATTTGATACTATGAAAATACTACGGCACTCATCGCTACTGTCTCATCAAAGCTTAGCGTGCATTGTAATGATCAGAAGTGCCCTGTAATACACATGCGGTCACTGGTTCGATCCCGCGCCCCAGATCCACTACTATCTTCATTCATCTAGGGTCGATAAAATGGTACCATACTTGTATAGTAGAATAGCAGCACTGACTTGGTACACAGATAGGCAACCTCCAGTAACTGCATAGGCCAGGTATGGATTCACCCAGCTCTCCGATGCAACGAATGGAATGGAATGCGTTGGGTATCGTCCAGAGAATAATCAACAGTTAATGTTTTATCCTTTTATTCATATCATTTGGCTGAAAGAGTGCAGCTCACTGAGCAGCTCTACTACGTGGAACGAACGAATGGATTTTGTTGGTTCCTGCTTATGTTCGTCGGTGACTCGCGAGATGGAAATATTTGGCGTTAGCTTTGTCGCTAATCATCTACATATAGCAGATGCCTATTCAAAGGTAGAAGAACGAAACTTGAGAGGGAACAAGACCTAATGTTAGCATAAAATTGTCCTGGATTTAGAACAATATTTATTGACATTCGTTATTCTTTGTCACTCTTGGCGATTCTTTCCAAAGTTCTACACCTATATATTTGCATGTTTGCAAAAAAATCTAATAATAAAAAGTAATAAAATTCCTTTTTGCACTAAAAGAGTAACTGCTTTCCAAATGCTTTGAGGAGCTCTCCCGCGTAATTAAATCCTCAGTGTTTTTTTTGGTTTACTAGTACTAAAATATTTAGCTTTAGAAACATAGAACACAGAGCTTCACCTCTCTGCTGATTAATCCTCAAACTTGGGAAATTAGACTATCACGTCATCCGTCGTCCCGTTGGTCATCGAGTGACTCCAGCGGGTACTAGTAAAGTTTCCATTTTCCCCTCTTGCCTACAAGAGTAGCCCAGTGAGTTCTGCTCGTTCTAGAGACTCGTTGAGCATCATATCTTTCTTCCAGGTCTTTCGTGGACTCTGACCATTGGCACGGTGGTCTACCTGCACTACGTTTGATATGCTGCCGCATCCAGTCACTGACTGCTCCTGTTCATCGGTTGTCTTCCACAAGCGTTAGGTATCCGGTCCATCTTATATTCGACAGTTTAACGCAAAGGACGGCGTGTTTGACTTTTGCCCATTTGCAGATCGAAGACTTAGATTCATTCCATTAATTGCGTGATACGGGATACTCCTAGCGTCGTCCTTTAGAATGCGCCTCCAACAACACTGAATGATCCTAAGTCCTTGATCCTGCTTACCTAGCGACCAGTTTTCTAATGAATACGTCAGGGCAAGGAGAATCGTGCAGTGAAAAAGGTGGGCACAGAGTCGCGTGTTTCTTGCTCTCCTCACTATATCGCCGACGGTACTGAAAGTTCGCCAAGCCGTTCGCATCCTCCTACTCACCTCTGTACTAGATTGTTCATCATTTTGATTTCATGATCTAGATAGAAGTATTTACTCATTCGGAAATACTCGTTCCGTTGAGCGTGAATGGAGCACATGAAGCTAATCCGTCTATCAATAACATCGCTTTTGCGAAATTTACTCGAAGACCAGTCTTTCGACAAGCTTTATCAAAGTCGGCAAGCATTCGTTCCGCTTGGCTAATGTTTGATGTTATAAGAACGATGTCATCAGCAACCAAAGATGGTTTAATTGCCGATAATGCCAGCCATCGACCTCCCGTGTTCGCATATAGTTCTCGAGGGTGGCGACGGATAATTTCAGTGAGGCGGTATCGCTTTGCTTAACCCTTAGTTTGACGCCGATGCTAATATCGTTGTAGAACGGTGATATCTTGTTTGCGAAATTTTTGTACGGGTTATGAAGAATCTTTGTACAATTTTAACTTAATATTTACTGCCTAATATTTTTAAGGGCAGGGTATATTGCGAAATATAACTTCAATGATGGTGAGATATTTACAAAACTCTGGACCGCAGGTGTTAGCGGTAGGGAACGAACGCGCTATTGTCCTTTCCGGGGAGTAACGCGTTCACCACCACGCCACTGTGTGTTCCACACAGCAAACACCTGCGGTCCGGAGTTTCGCAAATATCTCAGCATCATTGAAGTTATATTTCGCAATGTATACCCTGTCGTTAAAAAGAGTAGGCAGTAAATAATAAGTTAAAATTGTGATTATAACTGCAGCCTCAGTTTAACTGGGTTCGTTGCCGATTTGGGCTCCCCAGATCAATCCGGCCGACGGGTGGTTGCTGATGGCAAAAGATCGATAGAACTAGCTGAGAGACAGGCGAAACGAAGGACCCGCATGGTGTGGTGGTGAACGCGCTGCTCCCCGAAAAGGACATAGCGCGCTCGTTCCCCACCACATACACCAGCGGTCCGGAGTTTTGCAAATATCTCAACATCACTGAAATCGTTGTACACTCAGTAGGGCACTCTGACTGTCCAGGACTTTCATGACTGCTTTCATCTCAACTTAGTCAAAAGCTTCCATTAAACCATGAAGGTGAGAGTGTCTTATTATCCTGTGAATTTGGTACATCGTACTGAACCCTATTCGAAACCCTTCGTGGTCACATGGCTGTCTTTCGTCCAATGTGTCTTCAATGCTATTTAGAATGATTCGAGTGAAAGTTTGTAAACGAAAGACAGCAAGCAGATTGGGCAATAGTTGCCGATATGGTGGAGGTCATCCTTCTTAAACAATAAT
The DNA here is from genome assembly GCA_900624975.1 of Angiostrongylus costaricensis. Lineage (NCBI taxonomy): Eukaryota > Metazoa > Nematoda > Chromadorea > Rhabditida > Metastrongylidae > Angiostrongylus > Angiostrongylus costaricensis. The sequence continues at coordinate 87,431 of UYYA01000084.1, forward strand.
ACGGTATTGCTGTTCTACTGAATAAGTACCTTGCATTATTACAGGTAACGTGTGAGAATCACAGCCGTCTATTTATGGGGACTCACGGAACGTTCTTCAGATGTTCTGATCTCATCCTCTCCTGACCTGGTGTTGGTCGACTCTTACCCGCCGAAATAGAATATCGGATTTCGGAAGGGAGAACTGGTGGTACGACATATTCATCCTCCTTTATTCCATATAAGAGCAGGAGAACGTGGCTACTGAACAGATCCGTGTAGTAATCGTGAACGATTTACTCCATTGTCCTTCTGGAACCCGTTACTGCTTCGTCTTGGCGTCGGAATGCAATCATCCAGGCTTTGTGATTGGCGAAGCTTCGATGTGCTTTGCGAATGTTTTTCCCAGCCTCTGCAGCTTTGACCATAACTGCTTTTCTTCTCTCTCTAGGATCTTGTTCTATTGCTTGTCTGCATTGTTTTGCAAGTTCAGACGTGTGTTAGCAGTTGCCTTTGGCTAATACGATTCCACTTTGGCGTACTAGCTCGAGTACATTTGAAAACAGACATCTCATGGTGAGTTTTCGACTCTCAGCTTTTGCATCCCTAAGGTGAAGGTACTGAATGAGCCAAACGAATTCTCGTCGATGGTATCAAGGAAGACGTCTTCCCAACAGCCGACGAATGAACTGAATAAATCCGAGTTTATCGTGATCCCCGCGATTTTGGGACTTCGTTTTTCGAATTTAGTGGCATTTTTCCCCTTCCCGCGAAAACTGAATTCTTGTACAAAGGATGCGATAGTCTGATCAATTGTTGGATTTTGGGACAACAACGACATCGATTACGCAAAACCTTCGATTTACTGTGATGTGGTGTACTTCATTATGGTACTATCCATTGAGAGGCTCCCACGTCCAGCTTCTAGAATTGCGAGTTATGGTCTTGGTCGTCATAATAAACTCGGACAACTACACACTGTGCTCGTTCCATTCTAATCTGTGGATCCCAATGAGACGTTCTTCTTGATCCAATCATGGCATTAAAATCTCCAGTGATGACCTCAAAACATCTAAGGTCTTCTCTGTAGAACTTCTCAATGTCTATATAGAACGCCTCGACTTCCTCTTCGACAGTTTGATGTCGGCGCGTAAACGACGAAGATTGTCAAAGCAAGTATTGATTGCATTTTACCAATCCTGGACCTCCCATTTCGCTTGTTAGTTAATGGAATGAATCCATGTTCATGGCTAAACTCGTGTTGGCGAGAACCCCGATGCCTCCCTCTCCTCTACTGTCGCATGTTCCTAGGAACAGTTCTTCTCCAATGTCATAGGAGGCGCGAAATGGGTTGGGTCTTACTTTCTCAGCCAGTGCAATGACATCGCACCTTATCCTTTTTGCTTACATAATGAAGTCTACTGAGAACTCGGATGAACGCTTGCGTGCATTGTAGGTGCAGATCGTCGCCTTAGTCTTTTGTGATTTATGAGGTCTAGAACGGGCCTGAAATTTTAGCAGCCAGTCTGTACTCGTCCTACCCAACACGGCCAAATCGGGGGCTCTTTCGAGGTTAGGGAAATGAGGCCCGTTTACTATACTGTGTTTAGGTTTTCGCTACGCACGTATCCTTTGCTAAGCTCTGAACGTGGGGCTGTGTATGATTTCGGGTAGCTTGGCAGTCTCTCTAAGAGTGGACATGGAACTTATTCGTTGGAGGCGACTACTAACCGCCTCCCATATATTCACTTGGTAGCAGGCTTTTGGCCGAACTGACTCGTAGAATACAATCTGCATAAACTAGAATGCACCCACACACGCATGCATAGATACGCTTCGTCAATACAGAAGGTATGTGCCAAATCAGCGCAGCAGAAACAAGGAGTGCATCCCCTGGATCTACCCGCGTCTCGAGAAAGCAAAGGTCGCTTTTGGTCTGCGAGTAACCCCCTACCCACCATCTGGAAAAGCTCTACATTGACTTGCAACTCTACGCCATGAAATCCCTCATATGAGGGAGATCCGTGTAGCGAGGTGTTGGCGGGAAAAATAAGGTAAGATAGCATGGATGATTCCACAGGTAAATGGCGATTTCTGTGTAATCGCTGAAGGCAGACATTATTGCAGGATGCTTGACTCTTATGTGATCCACGTTCACATAAAATGGACTCGAAAAAGATGTAAACGTCTTCTAGGACGACCATCATACGATAGGCAGACGTGGATCGAGGTAAAATCAACCACATGCATTCGCAAAGGTAAACGCTGTATGGATACGGAATGAGAGAACATTATTATTACTAACGAAATAAACTTCCCCATGAACCGTGATCGAGAAACAAAGAAAAAACGCATGGAAAGTGATAACTACCCCACACTACTCGCGTTGATGGAACTGTTAGCGCTTATAGGACATAACTTCTACCAAGCAAATAATGTATATTTTACCTTTATTTTTGATCGTGTTTAAAAAAACGATAATATTCATCTTAAAAAGAACATTCGGTAAAAATAACAAACGTGAACAATGAACATGATTAACACCTCAACACTACCTCATAACGAATTTTTTTCAGGACTCATTGATAAAGGCATACCACATCATACATAGAATAACTTATTTACAGTAACAAATTATTACACTAACCGAGAGCATTCAAAAAAGATAGCGTTTCCATAAATCACCGGTCTACTCACAGCCACCCAGTTCGCTACGAAAGAAATCAACTATCTCGGCTTGATGATCTAGCACGTACTCATAAACTGTTTGAGATGGATTAAGCATGAATGTCTGACGAAGCAGAGCTGTTTCGTCCTCATCTACGTTAGTTGTCTGAAGGACAAAATAATTTGGTTAGAGGTTTAGAAGTGCCTGATTTACTAATAAATGGATTACGTCCAAACCAACTCCTCTACTATGGAAGAACTAACCAAACCGAATAGATATTTAAAACAAGAATAAATTAATACTGCTAATGCGATTTGCATTTCTAAAACTTTCTAAAACGAAGATACTCGTTCCAGAGGAAGCATTATCTCAAAAGATCGACTTTCTATAGACCTCGGCATAAATAATCAATATATTTGTGTGTGTGCTCTTATGAACCGAACCGGTTTAGCTGATGTGAAGTTAGTATAAGCTGTCGTTGTCTTCTTGTTGTTGTTGTTGGTCGATGGCTGACATTTCGACTATTTCGCCTTCCTTAGAGTCGTGCTGTTTACGAGCACACGAATTACGAAGGGGAAAACGCCGAAACGTCAGCCATCGACCAACAACAACAACAACAACAACAACAACGACAATGACAACTTCTAACTTCGCATCAGCTCAACAGGATCAATTCATAAGAGCATATAAACAAATAGAATGCAAAATGTTTGAAGTGAAAAAAAACAATAACCTGTACTTCCACAAAATCGTTCAAATCATCTTCATTATCCTTAGCCTCCGCTTTTTCCTTAGTTGGTTTACGTGGCAGCGGAGGTTCACCTAACGTTTCTGACCGCATTCCTATGATATGCTGAAAACAAATACAATCCCATGACAAAAGTGACACAAGGAATACAGGATATTCACCCTAGAGCTGTAATCAAAATGCGAGATCATAGTTGAAGCAAAGGCGGTTTCCAAAGATTATCAGGAAACCAGAAACAATGGCAATTAGTGATAACTCACTTGGCAAAGCTGTTCAGCCAATTTTTCCGTAGGGAAAAGTCCTTTAGTTTCAGGTCTACGAAGTGCTACTACTGACACATACCTTCCCATATTGACGTCATCGGATCCACCTTAAATAATCGGAGAAATTGGAAAGGCAAAACCTTCTATGTCAAAGGATATTGGATCAGTCATGAAAACCATACCTCTAGGATGGGCTACAGAATATAAAGTTGCACCCTCGGGAGCGTAGAGTGTTATTATGTTCCGTACGGAAAGATTTTCACCCAGCTTACCCACTGTCATGGCAACAATTTCGCTAAGAGGTCTACCTTCGGCATCCGAAAGTGAGGCGAGGTCTGGAAATAATTCAAAATTCAAAGTTCTACAGCGTCATTTTGAAAACAACCAAACACATAATTAAACCGACGTTCACTTAATATCGACGTGGATAACGAACACATTTGTTTAGAGTGTTCAGCTTAAACGAGGTTGCTATAAAACCTTTACTCGGCAAACGTTTCGACGTCCTCATCTGGCTCTGAAGAAGAAGAGTGGCGTGTGTGGAGGAGAGATCGGAGGCATCCTATAACACACACAGGGGGTTGATCACCGCTCCCGTGGCTCACCAAGAATTCCTTCCCTCCGGGATTGGCAAACTGGTACCAGACTTGTCTAGGACAACAGCATTGGCTCGATATGTCGGTAGGTCACTGCAAGTCATTGTAAAGGCCTGATATGCATTCAATCACTTCCGACGATGCTTAGTGAAGTCGAATGCATGGCGCATCCCTCAGGGATTGATCAACACCGACAGCTTTGTCGTTTTCTTAGCAACCTCGTGTAAGCAAAAACGTGTAAGGAAATCTAAAAATGAACTTCGACAAACATAACCTAAAAGAGAACTACTTTAACCCATGAACTTCAATCAAATTACCTACAAGTTATGTAAGAGTATTTGCCTTCGTATGAGTGTGTAAGGTATTCATGACACGATTAGCAAGGCCATGTAAGAAAAAGATTTCGGCATAAGTCATCCCGTAATGACAACACTACCAAGAAATCAGTGTTCGCTGAAAAGTAAGACGCAACATAAATTTCGAACAATAGAAGTTTTCCAATGGAAGAACTTTACAACTGTGTTGAAAAAATCCAACCGAAACAACAATTTACGATTACATCGAAAAGTAACACATAAGTAGCGGTTGAAATTCAAACCGCAACAGGACAGAACTCGGGATAAAGTTCAAGATACGAACATAGGAGTACTGTAAAAAACGGTAAGAAAGAAAAGATGTTGATAACAGGGATGCTGTACCTGAACACTTCACTACTATTTTGGAACACAGCATTAAGGAGGCAATCGAGCTATACTACCATGCTTACAATAAATACCACACTGCGACACCATGACTGCAACAAAAATAAATCCCTAATTAGTCATCAGTAATCAATGAGTATAGTAGCGTACATCATGCGTAGAATGGACTCTGCGAGAACGCAAACTTCCCCTAGGACGGCCACCTACACGTTGGGCGGACGTGTTCGTATAAAATGTTAATGAACTGTACCCACAGTTGCAGTTATTTCACAAATAACGGTAGCAGAATCGCACCTGCCACCACGCCCGACTAAAACCACCACCATGGACGACGACTACGAGGGAAAGAAACGAATAGCAAATGTGCAAGGGTCCGCGCAACTCGTGAGGACGGACCATCCAAGTATCCAATTAAGAAAGTAATTATCATTCGTATTTTAAACAAGAGAAACTCTAAGCATTAGAGTACCTCTAAAGCAACAGTGCAACTCATTTCAAGAACAAAGGGCATAGATCATTAACCTGGAAGCTATAAAAGCGCCACTATTAAGGATTGCGTTTCAATCTTCACGAAGAAAATATACGAACTAATCGAAAATATTGTTCCCTTGTGTTGACTTTTGACTGCGAAGAGCTATCCAGTAGAACATAATCCACTACCACAACAGAATCTGCAGACGAAGAGGATCTGAACGGACGACCCAGTAAGTAATAAAAATGATATGAACGATGAACTGTGCATTGAACTAAACGAAGAAAAACCGAAAAGTTCACATCTTCTCAACTAAAGGAAGATGTAGTGGAAACGAAGTACCCATATGTCGAGCATATCAAAATGGACGATGGTAATTTACGAATGAGGTGAAAATCGAGCCGTTTCTCTAGAGCGGAAAAGAACTTGATACGACATCAGAGAAAATCACCAACTATGAAGTCATTATAGCACCTTCAAGCTGTCCGCGCCGGTCCCCTTTCGTATCCAACATTCCATGGATGTTGTTATATTCAAAGTCCAAAAGTCCAATTTCATTATTCAAAGAACTGTAGACTTGATGGAGCTCCATGAAAAGACAGAAGTCTCAAATACAGTGGCAGATATCTATAATATTTCCCATGGATAAGTCCATCCGATGGACAAAACCCATTAGTGACTGGATTCCTCGGTATGTCAAACGTGCTGCAGGAAGACCACCGACTCGGCGGTGGTAAGAGTTTATCACGAAGAGCCTAGAAGAAAACTATGAAGCTAAACGATACACTATAGCGAGCAGAACCCAATGGGCTACTCTAGCACGCGACAGGGAAAAACGGAAGATTTACTGGAACCCGCTCGAGTCACTCGATGATTAACGGGAATAGAGGTGGTGCGTCTAGTGGAACCGCTTTTTGTACAGAAGACCATAACTATGGAATTCTTGTAAGTAATAATACCAAGAATAATAAGACAAGAGTAGCAATATAAGAGACTCTATTGCTAGCCTAAAACACTTTTTACAATGTAAGAACTTACCAAAATCCACAGCAAGTATCTTATCGGGTAATTTCTTCGGAACGTTCTTCATGGCACGATTAAGAGCTGATTCTGTCAGTTTCGCCAACTAAACTATAGCAGTATCACATACAGCAACTACAATTCAACACATTCGTGTTTTGCATCCTTCACTGAGGTAATGACAAAGCTTATACCTAACCAGATTTTTGAAGTTATCTCCCCTCGCCACGAAATCGGTTTCGCAGTTCAACTCCGTCACAGCAGCCACTGACCCAGTCGATTTGACACCTATAAGGCCTTGAGTTGTTGGACGGCTGCTCAGCCTAAAACACTAAGTGAACACAGAATCCTAAAATACAGTGAAATTGACGTACGAAAATTATCTAGGAAAAAATAAAAATAAAACTTAAAGTCAGTGACGAAGAAAATCTCAAACTACGTTATACAGGGATTATGGAAACTTCAAGACCACTAAAAACGTGGAAAAGATAAAGTTCAGTGCTAAAGTTGACATAACTTAGTCCAAACAACCCTGCACTATGATTCGATAGTGTATTTCGTATCATCCTCCTAACACTTTACCGGGTCATCGTGACTAGGATGTTTCTGGGTGTCGGGCTGCGAAGGATAGCGGAGGATAAGTAGAGTTTCCCAAGCTGAGTCCGGCGTTTCCATTAGGAAGCCGAACTAAAAGTAAACCAATGTCAAGATCAACCACCGTCCTGGTATCAAACTAGTTGTATGGTAGCAAATCTCCCTCTGATCCACTACGGCAGCGAATGCCTGTGGAGGTGACAAACTGGAGCAGACTTTAGCCTGGTTGATTTCGGAACTCCAGGAAACCACAATGGCTAAAACAGCAAGATTCCGAAAAAGTGGAAGAAGACGGGCCATTCAAGTATCCAAGTGCTATGAAATCCACATACTTAGTTGCTTTTTCCCATCCTTCAATTTGAGCTTGCTGATTTAGCCATTTCACGGCCTCTTCAAGATTATCCGGTCCAAACTGCAGAACAGCTTTACGGCAGCTTACGAAACTGTAGCCCGTGCGTTTCCTTAGTTTCATCAACGCCTGAAAGCATAACGTTAGATTAACACCCCCAACAATCGGCTTTGATATGAAAACCGACACAAAAACCTACGACGAAGTTTCTGTAAAACCATACTCTACTTCTATTCCCACTTACAGAACAACTTTTAAAAAGTGAAATGAAGCGCGATGGAAGCAAGAAGAATGGGGAAACGCAGATAGAGTTCTTCTAAAGAAAAGGTCAATCCAAAACGAAGACCATGAATTTTACCTCTTTATCGATTTTAACGCTAGCCTGGGGAGCTGACGAGGAAAAGCTTCGGACAAAAGACGTTGACATCGCAGTTCGTCGGAAAAACTGCCTCAGCATCCTAAAAATAAACAGGTCTCTCCCAAAGGATAAAGTTTAGAAGGAAGAGCAATCGGCGTTGATCAATCCATGAGGGATGTGTCATGCATTCGACGTCATTAAGCATCGTTCGAGGTGAATGAATGCATATTTAGCATCTACAATGGCTCGCGGTGGCCTACCGATGTATTGAGCGAGTACTGCCATCATCGCAGACAAGTCTGATACCAAGTTGCCTAACCCGGAGGGAAGGAAGGCTTCGTGAGCCTGGTGAGCGAGGATCCTATGTGTATTGCAGGGCGCCTCTAACCACTGCGCTACATGCGGGAAACTACGATTTAACCTTCATTTCTTTCAAAATAGGAAATAATTACTCAAAATACTTAGACGTATACATTCGAACACAGACGGCGATGAGAATGAGATAATCTCAGGTCCGTTCAACCTATATAAAATCTTACGATTGGAGCGCGGAATCCAGTATCTGTAGTGATTGTCATCGACACGCATAGAACTTTTACTAGCCTTTACTAATCATTTCTAAATAAAATTCCGGAATAGTGACCGGTTGTTTCTAAATTTCGATTGTTCATTGTCCTGCGTTCTTTAATAGTTTTGTGATTATGACAAAGTCAATTGTATCCCACCCAGCGGTTTCTCGCCTCGTCGTTGTTGCGATGTTTTCCTGGGTGCGATGTGCAACGAGAGGATTCATCTCCCACCAAGGCCCCCCGAGCTGAGAATGAGTTCGCCGTTTCCATCGGGAAGCGCGGATACTTACTTGGACGGTCCGTCTTCACGAGCTGTGCCCCAGCACATATGCCAGACCCCAGCACATATGCCATTCGTTCCTTTCTCACAATCGTAGTACATGGTGGTGGTCTTGTTCGAGCATGGTAGCGCTTACGAGTCTCATACCGTAATCTGTAAAACAACTGGAGCTGCGAGTACAGCTGATTAACTTTGTTTACGAACACGTCCGCCCAACGTGAAGGTGGTCGTCCAAGGGAACGTTTGCATTCTCTTGGAGCCCACTCTACTGCTCTTTTCGTCCATCTGTCGTCTGTTCTTCTCATTATATGACCGGCCCGTCAATGTTTCGCTGTCGATGTATATTCTCCTGGATCTCGAAGATGTGACAGATTTCGAATGTCAGAGCTTCGCATTCCGGCTACATATTGAGAGTGCCGATTATGTTTCAGAAGACATCGCTCAAGCGCTCTGTGAATAGCGCGAAGCATTCTTTACGTAGTTAAAGTATCAACCCACGTCTCTGCAGCATCACAGTGCGCTGGGAAGACCGTAGAATCAAGGAGATGAGTGCGGATTTCCGGGTCCTTCAGTTGGTCGATGGCTTCTTTGGGAGGCCCGAATGCGACCCAAGCTGCTCTCCTTCTTCTATCTAGTTCCTCCTCCAGCCCTTCCTTCTTCCTCCTTATCTAGCTCAGATAAGAGTAAAGCAATACCAGGACCCACCACCGTCCTGGTATCGAACTAGTCGCATGGTGGCAAATCTCACTCTGATCCACAAGGGCGGCGACTGCCTGTGTTGGTGAAGACCTGGGGCAAACTTTGGGCAGGCTGACCTCATGACTTCAGAGAGCCATATTGGCTAAGGTAGCAAAATTCCGGAAAAATGGAACTTGTGCTGGGGCCGACACAACCATTGAAGACGGATTATCCAAGTATCCAAGTAAGTAAATTGTATCTACACGAACTACAGCGTCTTCATCCACAAGAAAAACGGACTTTTCAAAGGAAATTCTTGCAAGAGATCATAACTACGCCTTCTCACTGATGACAATGGCCACCAAATGAACCAAAATCAAACCTCCACGTGAAGGAAGCTATTCTATATTGTTGGTGTAACTTTGGGAGAATGTTCTTTTAAGCGTCCTATTGCCATTTGTTACTGCATTGTGGCCGTATCATTGTAATCGATGATATCTTGAAAGGGACCTTAAACGTTACTTCAGAGGTTGGCCAGTGTCATTCAAGGAGAGCATCTCCAACACGATAGTGCTTCTCTTCCTTCACCGCGGTGGTCGGTTACACGTTGCGAAGATAACTCGTATAACTCTTTCGCAGTTTAATTGAGAAGTTCTATTGTAATCGGCACATTTTCAGGACTTTGATTACTCCGTAATTACCTTCATAGTTGGAAACTGGGTTGCACCGTGTTCACTGGTTATGCGGGCCCAAGAATAATTCCTGTTTTTTCGGAGTTTTGCTGGTTATGCCACTGTGATTGCTTAGAGTCCCGAAGAGTTGATACTTACTTGATACATGAACGGCCCATCATCACTGGTTGTGCGGGCCCAAGCATAATCACCATTTTTCGGAGATTTGCTGGCCATTGTGGTTCGCTGGAATCCTGAGTTCAGCCTGGCCAAAGTCTGCCCAGGTCTTCACCATTACGGGCAGTCGCAGCCCTTGTGGATCAGAAGGAGATTTGCCACCATGCGACTTTGATACCAAGACGGTGGTGTACTCTTAACTAAGCTTCCTGATGGAAACGCCGGACTCCTCAGCTTGGGACACCCTTCCGGGGTGACGAATCCCCGCTGTACATCACAGCGCGACACCCTGGAGCACCTCTCAGCCACGATGAGGCGGTTAGCCGTTGTGAGGGTTCCCAGGACAGTCTAACCAAAGTCAGTTCGCCCCTATTCCGTTAGTAGTTTGCCAAAAGTCATCTGTGGAACAAAATGTAGTGGAGTTGTCTACCAAACTTAAATTGAAGGTTACATAAGCGATTTTTTCTTGCCACCATCGGCAAAGGTTTCGGCACCGGAATGGAACAGTACGCGTATAGTAAGAACATGGTATAGGGATAACTGTGTCGATTCTTAACGTGGTATTTGAATTTCGGTGTTTCACAACAGATTGTACTTCCGAAAAAAATGAAAAATTCCGAAAATTGTTTTCATGTGCTAGTGCAGATGGTTGACGTCAGCGACGGACACATTCGCCGCATCATTTGGGTGATCTTCCACGAGGAGCTGCTCTTCTTTATAGTTCTTTCTTCATGTCTTTCTCTTTGTTCAGTCCAAATATACGTACGACTTGGTTTCTGTAATCGAAGAACCATCCAGTTCGATTTGTTCACCTTCTTACTGTGGACTCTTCGTGAACTTAGTCTTCGTCCTATTCATGTGTGGTTCCATCTTCTTTCCCACTTTGTTAATTTCACTGAGCATCGCCTCTGCTTCGTTGATCCTTTTGGAAAAGTGGACAACGTATTCGGCAAAACAAAGATTTGATAGGAGTTTTATGCAAGTAAGCCACAAGTCCTTCTCGTCCCAATATAGTGGCTTTATTATTCACTGCAGTGCGGCAGTAAATAGTTTTGGCGATACAGGCTTACCTTGTTGAACTCCTTTTTCTAATTTGTACGGTGAGCAGTCGATGAAAAACGTGTGTGTTTTGGCTGCAGTTCGGATAACAGTTTTCTAGTGCTCGAATATAGAATATAGAGCGGGTCCACCCCTTGGTTGACGAGAGCTGATTAGGTTGCATTCGCTTCAAAGCTGCGAAACGCTTTCTCGTAGTCCATAAAGATTGGGACAATGGGCAGATGGTACCACCGACAGACTTCTATGACCTGTGTCGCGCTTGGTATATGGTCCATGCAGCAGAATCCCTATAGAAATCCTACTTCCTCAATTCGTTTCGCCCCATCCAAAGTTCCATGGTCTTCGATGCGCGCAAAATGAATCTTTGTGAACAGTTTGTAGAGTTCACTCAACAAACATATTGAATTTTCGTGAGCAAGGTCCTCCACTGCTCGGCGTTTTTTTCTTTCTGAACGTAAGATATCATGGACGTTGCGAGAAATACATGTAGTTTGTGGTCAGCAGCTCTAGTGAAATCTGTGATGATATTATCAGTTCCTGGAACTGTTCCTTTCTTCATGCTATCGCAACCGAATTTCAGACGGTAGAATCCCGGGCGGTTTTAACCAATTCCGGGTTTCGATATCGTAGACAGAGGTTGTGGAGCAGGAAGGATTGATATAGAACTTTTCCGTTATCAAGTCCATATCATGGCGGGATGTAATGATAGTTCCACCTTCGTTTATTAGGGTGGACAGCGGAATGTTGTAATCGCAAAGATCCCGATGAAACTTCTTCAGATTGGATGGTTCTTGAACAGCTTCCAATAACTTTTCTGCCTATACCATTGTAAATCCTCCTGCAAGGATCCTCTACAGCTGGTGTTTATAACCAGCGTGTTCGGTTTCTTGTAGAACGATCAAACCTCACTTTCCTTCTCTTTTACAGCAGATTCTTTGTGGTACTGGAGAAGTGGTCTGAACTCCCCGTTTGATTAGACGTTTAAGATGGTACTTACTTGGATACTTGAATGGCCCGACTTCACTGGTTGTGTGGACTTCAGCATAATTAACAATTTTTTAGTTTTACCCATTGTGGTTCCCTAGAGTCCCGAAGTCAAGCTAGCCAAAGGGTGCCCCAGGTCGTCACCACCACAAGCAGTCGCTGCCCTTGTGGATCAGAGGGAGATTTGCCACCGTGCACCGAGTTTAATATCCGGACGGTGGTGATTCCCAGCATTGGTTTACTCTTAGCTGGGCTTCGGCATGGAAACATCAGCATCCTTCTCAGTTTGGGAGATTTTAATGGAGAGATGAACCTCCGCCCGCTGTACGTCGCAGTCAAACTTCTCTTTGCTATGGTGAAGTGGTAGACCTTTGGGAGGAGGTATGATGTATAGCGTAAATCTGTAAATCAGTAGTGCAACCAAAGCTGATAAGAAGTGATCATTATATATATCCATATCTAAGTCCAGCTAGAAGTAAAGATTTCCCAAGAATCTTCAGCATCCTAGGAATAACATAATCGCAACGTGCTAAACCATCCTCCGATTCACAAGAACAAGATGCTGCCTGTATTGAAGGCCTAGTGACGCTCTAGCATAGTCTTCTTGGAACTCCAGGCAGATGTCTTGCCAATGCAGCAATGCTGCATGCGATTTCGATGTAAAAGATGCTGGGGTGTGCACAATTTTTCGTCAGTATAGATGATGGAAATATTCAGTAAAATATGGCTCTCAATACGAAGTCGCCTGCATTTGCCTTCCACAAAAATTTGTCCACTGCTTGGCGATTTTATTACGAAGTGGTGGCTAAACAGCCAATTAAACTGGATGGTGTTGCGTTGGTAAAGTTTTCTTGCAAATACACAATGGTTGTCTATCTCAGCCGTTGGTGAAAATTATGTGGTTCTGTCAAACGTGTCTGTTACTGGCTGGTGAGCAAAAACCATTTGATTTCATAGAGTCTTCCGCAATTCTTGAACTTTGCTTCTAAACTAACTCAAATCACATAAGATGGTAATAAGTCATAGATTCCATCAACATTATTGGTGAGATCTTCACTTTGTGATCAATTCCTCGATGGACTTCTGTTACATTTTTATTTAGTACAGTTTTTACAAGGGGCAGGTAACACAATGGTAGTCACTCATCATGAGCACGGTGATGATTCGAACACGCCCAGGGGCGTTAAGCTCCTGATTCCTCCGAGGTTGGGAACTTGGTACCAGACTTGTCTGGGAACCGTACACTCCGTGCAATTAAAGTGGGAGAGCTCTAGACCGCTATCCTAGGACTCGAAGTAGAATCGACTCAACTAGCATTCAACGACGTTCATGACGAAACGAACGTCTTCAAGCACCATTCGAACCAATATGAAAAAAGTTCGGAGACCTCCGCAGATAATGCGAAAGGAATGTACGAACAGCTGGGATCCGCACACTAGATGTGATGGTGTGAGTCGTGTAAAATAAAGGTAAGAACAGTTTTTACAAGCACATTCCTATTTCTTACCACTATTGAATCGTTCTATCGAAAAATGGGATGTTTGTCGACACAACATTTTATGAAGAATTTCAAGGGAAATATAAGAGAATTTTGTTTTCGAGAAAACAAGATTAAAGGATTGATTAAAGGAAACGAAAATGTCGATAACGAGACCTGGAGATGCTATTAGCTTGGAGTCAATTCACATGTTGATTACCGATGATACAGGTGGTAATGGGAATACACAGCGTTTTAACCTTTTTGCTCTACTTATTCTTTCTTCATAGAAGGGTATAATGTAAAACATAATCACAAGGATGCAGAGATGTAAGGAAAACTAGAAACTTCAGTTACGTTTCGAACTAGCGATTACCTTTTCTGGATGCCTACATGATATCCACTGCACTACTTCGAAAGGTGTAACCATAGGTTCGAAGTGCACCTGTGGTTCCGAGTTTTGCTCATATCTCAGAATCTTGTGGTGGTGAGAAGAATTTTTAGAATGACCGTTGCGATGATCTTCTAGAGTTGCTGACTGGTGTCGTAAACAAGTAACCGAACACATTGTAGTGTCAACAATAATTGGATACAATCCATAAAAGAACCCATAAAGCATAAAATTTCCAAGCAGAAAATATTCAGTTGGCGAAGAGGCAGTGTTCATCGTCGCTAACGTAGTCCTGTGTGCAGAAGCCGAACGCATCTTCGAGCGCGCTCTCCCATCTGTATGAGTGCGCGATTTTGACGTCGTTATCAGCGTCACTGCTAAGCACTTCCAGCAATGGTTCGATGCTAAATAGAGGAGAGATTTTATACGGAAAATCCATGAGACCAACTATTTCATCGCTACTGTTAGTATGTTTATAAATTCATCTGACCATGACTTTTTCACTATTAAAGCACGAATTCATCTTCATTCTTCGCAGTAAACAGTGTTGTTGAAACAATTCGAAACTACGAAATGATCTAAGCGCTTCACTTTTCGTCTGTTTTTAAAAGAAACTAGGCACTAGCTAAAGAACTGGATGTAATTCTTGCACTTTAGGTATGAATTTCTTGAGGACCTCACTCTTCCATTAGGATAACATCTCTTCGTTGTGAGATGTTCTTGGTTGTGAAGCAGTTACATACATAATCGAGATTTCTTCCCGTAAATGTCATCAGTCCGAGAACCCACACCTCCATCCGGAAGCCCAGCTGAGGATAGAACTATTCGGGAACTACACTTTTATAACGGCACTACGTGAAATATAGTTATAGGATGAAAAAAATCCCCCGCCGATACATAAAACACAATGGCTTGCTTGTGGCGATGACCTGGAAACACCTTAACACCAGGTTCTTGCATAAGAGAGATAGAATTCTGCGTATGTTCATTCAAATGCCAAATGAGTATTGAAGAACTGCTTATAAATTTAGATTCATTCACATGAAATCCAATCCATAATGACCGACGAATGCTTGTGTTAAAGACCTGGAGACATTCTAACACATATGTTTCCATACTAAGGGTAAAACCATGTCCACCTACCATTTAACTTGTCAATGAGTAGAGAAGACGACATACTTGAAAGCGTAACAATAGATGTATGGAATGGGAGAAGTGCTACTATCTTCATAACATATGAACGCAGGCTATCGAAGTGTCTATGTTTTTTCGAAGCGGTTTTGGATATTTCAAAATACGCGTCTTCTTGCAATGATATTCTTAATAGTTTGCATCCATCCTTATGCATCAGCGTAGAGATGGAGATTTGAAAGAATGATGTAGTTCCAACGAAGCTGTATGCCACTGAAGACCAGTGTAATAATGCTGTATCCAGACTAACCTAGCTCAGAAGATAAAACGCAACTAGTGAACTAAAATTGGGAAGATGGGTAGAAGAAAATCCAATCTGTTCACTGATTAGGAGGCTGTCGAAGAAGCACAAGACGGCGAATTTTGGCTATAGAAGAAGAGGTGTGCCAGTGATTTATTGTCTTTTATAAACAATGATCAGTAACTGTAAAAGCAAAGCCAAAAATGACTTCCTAGAGCGAAGAGAGCAAGTTCATGTATGTTACTGCTAGGAACAAAGCCAACAGAACGTTTACTTGTGCCTGAAAGTCACAATGAATTTTTTTTACCTAAAATTAAATCTTACTATGGCCTCATGAAAAATACCATGAATTGAATTTTTAAGGAATGCTTAGTATCTGGGAATGTCGGTTCGAATGTGGGTGAATCGGAATTCTTCTCAAATAGGGAGCTTATCTCTGTAGATATTAACCCTAAACCCCTGTTTACATCAACAAATCATGAAGACCTACTAACCCTAACAGGACGACTTCTCGGTGATGTTTCCGAAAAAGTCTCTTAAGATGCGCAAGGTTGAACTTTGTAGTTCGTCGATCCACTCGTGAATAGTAGTAGCTGCGAAAAATCTGAAAGTTATCGTGGTCAGGAGCGTTCTTCTAAATAAACGTTAACACAACAGGTCTATTCTCTGATTCGCAAACTTACCATCGGTCACTTCAATTGTGAAAAAGAGGAGGTGCATCCTAAGATGGATGTGATATACAGAGTAGAATTAGTTATTTGTATAGCCCCTTTTTACTCTGCAATATGGTATGGTTTTAGGGCGCGGGTAGCGCAGTGGTTGAAGGAGCACTGCAATACGCACGTGGTCGTTGTTTCGATCCCGCGCCCCATGTTCACCAAGCCTTCCATTCCTCCTGGATCGGCAAATTGGTGCCAGATCTACCCAGAAGAATAGCAGCACTCTTTGACCCACTGGTAGGTCATCGTAAGTGATTCTATAGGCCAGATTTTCATTCACCTATAATGATGCTTGATGAAGTTAACTACTACATGGTGCATCCCTCAGGGATTGATCAACGCCGAGAGTTTTGTCCTTTTTACGGTTTGTTTTCGAAATAAGAGGACAACCGTAGGCGTTTAAATATTTCCTGGATTCCGTAGCAAATACGGTTTTCCGTACCTAGGTATGGGCCTGTGTTGTGCATTTGGTACAGTTGACGCTTATATTTTGATGAGAAACGAGGATCTGAAAGGATGTTGCTCGCCTCCGAAACTCTACAATGAGAAGCATGGAGATAGTGGAAAGACTTCCGGTTTGTACCAGCACAGCGATTTAAAACGTCGCTCATTGGGCTTTGCGTTGACAAATTCTTACGTACAACATAATTATGTAGAACATAATAATTAGTTGAAATATTTACCGTCATGTACTTGTTTCTTCTCGTAGATGGCTCAGCCGAAGAAATGATAAGATTAGAAAGATCAAACGCCACATCACCGAAGTGCACGTTCTTAACAAGTTACAAGTTATAGGAAGAGAACGAAATCTTTGGGTTCGCTCACAGATATGATACATCTTCAGTTGAGGGTGCGTATACTAAGTGGTGGGCGGGTGTGGTGCAGTGGTCAGAGGCCCACACGTGAAATCGATTCCCGTGCCCGAGAGTCACCAAGCCTTCCATCCTCTGGACTCGGCAAATTGGTGCCAGACATGTCTGGGAGGATGGCAACACTGGCTCGATACATCGGTAGGCCAACGCGAGTCATTGTAAAGTCCAGATATGCATTCAATTACCTCCAAACGCTTAATGAAGTCGAATGCATGGCGCATCCCTCAAGGATTGATCAACGCCAAGAGCTTTATCTTTTGTCTTATATACTACAGTGGTTAGAGATGCCCGGACGTCAGCACGGCCGTTCGTTCCATTGGCTGCTCTTGGGTTCGCCAAGCCTTCTATACATCCTGGGTCGGCGTATTGGCACCGGATTTGTCTGGGAGGATAGCAGCATTGACCTGATAATAATACTTTGGTAGGCTACCGAAAGTCATTGCATAGGCTATTCGACCAACTATGGCGATACCCGATAAAGTTAAATGCACTGTGGGGCCCTCAGAAATGGATTACGTGGAAAATTTTTTTTGCTCTTGGATCTATGGATCCAGGCACCGAAGCAATGAAACTAATGATAATCTTAAGAGCGTTCCAGTGGTTTTTAATGCGAGCCAAAAAAGCTACTAGTGGAAAACTTTACGGTTAACGTTTGGATCAAAAGCATTACTCACTTCCCATTCACTGATGTCCACCAATACTTGTTGATAACGATTGGAACTCTAGAGATATTTAGTAAGAAACTATCGTATAGACTATAAAACTGAAAATATTATCTTCTTCAAAACGTTCAGCTTATGGAAACGTTGGTATAGGAATAGTTATTGATCAACAGCAACCATTTGTTACCTGGTTGGCTGGTATCGGAGTCGAGATGGTAAGACTCCATAAACATAAGAAGGTTTCTGCTAGGTTAGTTTCGCTATCATTTCAGATGAGCGCACTACTCACCTATTAAGCCTGTTATCTTTTCAGGATCAAGTAATTTCATACGCGATGGATAAACTATTTATTCGTCCCAGTTAAAGAGTGGTATCATTTACAAAACGTATATAAGACGGTTAAGGTGAGTGTGAATATGTGCCAGCGCAGTATAGGAAGTTAACGTCATTTGGAATCTTTTTTAAGATTTAAGACCACTAAAAATCCGGGTGCAAAACCTACTATTCCATTCCGGACCTTCCGGAAGTAGCATTTCTCTGCCGTAAGATTACCATGACAAATCACACGCTCCGATGGTTCGACACTGTCATCTTTGCTTTCAAGTACTGCCATCAGCTGAAGGAACACTTTCTAGAGGCTTTTTACATGATCTAGTTGTCTAGCATTCAAAAAAATCAAAGTTCAAGCAAAACTTTTAGATTTAGCCTCTGGTGAATGATCAGTGTATCGTATTTCATCGATAAGCTAACATAAGGTTGTTACCAAAATTTTGTTCCTCTAATATTACATTGCCTTCATATTCCTCAGAGCCGATGATCCGAATCGATGTTCCACAGTCGTTCGACCTCTCAATGTGGTGTCTCCATCGTTGTATCGGGGCAAATCTCCTTCAGTGAAGCCCCAATCGAATGAGTCAAAATATATAGAGGATATAAAAGAGCATTGCCTTGTTGACTCATTTGAGCGGTGCTCTGCTGAAGAAGATCCAACTCGATAGCGGCGAACAAGACACCACATTAATAGGACCAACGACTGTACACCATCGATTCGGAACTTCGGCTCTAATGTAGACGAAGACATCGAAACGTTAGCCGAATAAACATCTTTGATAACAGCCTCGTGTAAGCTTGTCAATGAAATGCAGTACTTATGATTCTATTCATTTTTCTGTGTTGTTACGGCGGAAATCCATGCCGGCTCATAGAAATATTCTCTTTCCCAAATACATGAAGGTACCATATTGAGAAAGGCAGTCTAAGGTAGAAAGACATCGAATTCTTTTTTCCAAACCTATAGGTTTTTTCCGACTTGGAGTTATTCCGATTTAAAGACAAATTCTTAACAAATTCTGCGCCTAAAATTTTAAACAATAGGCATGAACTAAAATCAATGTTTTCTGAAAGGTCTTCTAGTTTTGAATTATATAAACATGAAGGAAGTGTGAAGCGCGCGTAGCACAGTGGGTAGGACGTACGTTGCGACGCACATGGTTGTTGGTTCGATCCGGCAACGGTTCAACGAAGACTTTAGGCTCCCTCAAGTCACTACGCAAACCAAATGTCTCTTCAGTCATCTTAACGATGTTGAATGGAGTCCACTCCAAGGCACATTTCTAGGCGGTTGATCAATGCCGAACGTTTATTCTTTGAAATATGTGTACCCATAAATCTTTCAGATACGTGAAAACCCAGCATAAGCTGTATATTCCACTACAAAAATGTTAAAATTTTCTGTAAATGTTGTAAATTAAATTAAATAAAATGTAGATTAAAAGAAGTCGTCAGTTTACCCTTGGCATCACTTCCATTGGTAATGAAAAATATTGCGATAGTCCTCCCATGAGTGCTTCTCTAAGAATTTCTAATAACTGTGGCTCAATAGATTTCTGATAATGCTGAATATTTTCGTGATTTTCTTCAATTACTCGAAGAAACTGAAAAAAACTTTGCAGCCATATAAACTATCAGATCCTTGAAGTATAGGAATGGTCTAATGCTTTTACTAATAGTGTTGGAAAATTACATAGGGCAAAACAGATTGCTCATATTGAAGAATAAGCACAAACACTTGTGAATCAAATGTGTCTCATAGCGACGTCAAGTATGGTCACAATAAAATCGCATCACCTCAGTAGATATAGTTGCTGTGTTGATCGAATGCATTATGGCAATCTTCTCAGCTACCTTAAACTGGATAGCAAGATCACTAGAAAAGAACAGATCTATTAAAAATATTTCTAATTCCCTACTTCCGTAGAATCGCATTGATGTAAATAGTATTAGACTTAGAAATTACAAGCTTCTTCAATAGGTCCGTTCTCCGTTGATCTCATCCAAGTCTTTTCCAAGATTTCTCGTACAGATTGAAATGGGAAAGCAATCACATTGTATTCTCCTAACGATTCCCTTCACTTTTCATTTCGCTGACTGAATGCTAGGATTTGCATTTTAGTGAAGAAGTTTCCAGGAGAGATGAGAGAAGGTCAGTGAACTTTGAAAAAGAGGATTGGAATGTTCAGGTCTACAAAAAATCTGTCTACTTTCCTAGCTTTATGACAGCATAGAGAAAAATATCTTAGAAATGCTGTGACGTCTCATGCTGGCATTTCAGTAATGCTAATGGTGTGACATGGGGTGGAGGCTTAGTCTGCGTCATCAATTTTCATTCTTCACTAAGGAACCTGAATTCCTACACACGATACTCAAATGCTCTATTAGTTTTCTAGAAAACTATGATAACGTCCACGAGTTTTCTACCCGTTCAAATTTCGAAAGAAACCGGAAGTCATGCATTTTCCCACAGAAACCCTCGAGAGAAATCAACGATGAAGGGCGGCCATAATGAATTTTTGATATACAGAGCTTACATAAATAGCATTATTTAATAATAACATACTAAAAAGTCGATCACATGCCTGACATAGTTCATGCTCGCTAAGCTGATGTTTCTGAACACCGTGTTGGAAGATGACGACGAACACCAAGTAAGACAGGTCGTCGTCTTCAATTCTGAATGAATGCTCGAGACGACCACATGGAATCGCCAGACGGTTTTCAGTGACAGCTTCGTGGAAGAATTTTGAATTGAGGAATGCAGCCTGCATAGGGAAGAGATAAGGAATGGATCGATTTTCCAGAAATTTATGTTCAATCGATCTCATTAAGGATATAGCCAGATTTTGTAAGTGATTAGCTTAAAGGAATCATGTACTGATGAACATTCGATTGTTTGAATAACATCGTTTTTGTGAAGAAACAGTGTGGTTGTTTAGTAATTTTTCATTTTTTATAAGTACAACTAACTGAAACTTCTACCTTTTCATCTACCCAGGACCAAAGCTCTCGAAAGAAGGCAAAAAAAAAGAAAAAAAAACAATACTTACAAGTTTGGACGCTTCTGGCAATTCCATTTCTTGTTCGTCATTGTTTTGTACAAAGAATACACGATAACTCACGTGACCAGACTGAAGAGAGCAAAAATTGTCTTAGGTGCTCATCTGAGGATACCGTTCCCACTAAAGACTAGGCAGTTCTTGATTATTGTGCATAAAAGTTAACATCTCTTCCCATCATCAGAAGTCTCTTACAAATCTGTATAGACAGGAGATTACCTTGGATATTAACTCGATTCATGAACGTCGATAAATTTTCAGTTTGCAACTAATTCTTTCTATTTATTCATTGCATGGATTCCATTGGTGGTTTAACTTCGAGTTTAGAAATTTCGATTTAATGTTAGTGGCAATTCTGTCGTTATTTTTGCACCGTGTGGCTGGAAATCGATCCATGTCGACGCGAAATGTTAACATATAACGGACTGTGTGCAGTGAATACAATTTCACGCGACTCGCCGAGTGGCCTGCATGAGTTATATGGTTATAAACATCAACCTGTTTCGGATGGTTTACTTTGGCACACAAAATTATTTTTCTATACTTCTTATGGGCGATCGATAGACCATCCAGTACTGATGCTGTGGTGGGGCTTGACCGGGAAAAGCTCTATTCTGCTCAGTAGTATGCTGAAGAGCATTTTCTCGAACGAATTCATTGACTGGTAATTCGACAGACAATCGACTGTTATTTAATTTTGATCTCCAAATTGGATTGCAATTATTATATGGAATGTGCAGATATAAAAAACGAATTAGACGCAGCATAATTTGTAAAACACACATGCACTAGCTTACATCATAAACATGCACAACACACCCACACATGCATGCGCGCACGCACGCACACGCACGCACGCACTCACGCATACACACATACACGCACTAACAGACACATATATATACACCATAATACACCTTAACCGTTACAAATAGAAATATTATAGAAATGAAATGCTACTTCCTTAAATTTCAAAAGTACAATAGAAAGCTTATTTAGATCAACATCGGTGAAGTTTATGAAGAAACAAGATTTCGTCTCTTTCACACGTCCACTCAATTATACGATTGTCGGGGTTATGAACACGATTAAACTTACTGATAAACTAAACCATTCATATTGAAAATTCGGCTCAATACGAACATCAGAAGTCCATTAATGGTACCATTTTCATATAACACATCACTTATTCGCGATGGAAGGAGTCCAACTAATTCACAGAACGGTACTCGCCTTCAGCTCGAATGAAGTAATTCCGTTTAGACTGACAGTTACATCGGTCTCTGTGTAACTGGACAACTGCAGTTCTCTGGCGACGAGTTGTGATAGCTGCATTCTGATGAATGGAGTCCAGACATCCACGATCAAGCATTAATCGTTTAATGCCTCTTGGTGTTCTGCAATATTTCAGCAGTAAGCAAACACTGATCGCTTGTCTTATCAGTCGGAATTTCACTCAAACACGAACAGTGCAGATCGATGGAAGACCCTTGCACAGCTTTTCGCAAAATCTTCCACAATCTTCTGCAATGTTTTTCTACGCAGCGTAAGAACAGTAGCAACTATAATAATAGTAACCTCTTTGGTGCTGTTAAAGATTTTGAAGAAGGATTTAAGAGACTCAAACGGATTCCATTCGTCCTCACTGAATGCCACAGTTTCTCATCTAGCTCCGATTGCTCGAGATACGGACATGGAGAACACAAGCATTTTCCATAGGAGAGCTTTCGTCATTATTCGTGGAATACCACCCGAATTGCTTTCCAGTTGCTTCAAAACTTTGCCGGGTTTTGGCCAAAGCAGTACGAGGTATGGAGCACCAAAGGCAATTGTCATTCCCTCAAACACTTCTAGGAATGGATGCATAAATATGTTCACGTGTACGAAGAAGTCCATATCATTCCCGTCATGGCAGATTAGTGACTCTCATTCTCTGAACACATCTGTTTAACAAAGTAAGTAGGTGCTCAGTCCTTATACCTGCTCTCCCACTCCTTGCTGCCTGAGGTCGCGACACCTAATTCTCAAGGGGGCATCAGTAGAATAATACTGTTCACTGTGATTTTCTTCGTATTTTTGTTGAGCAAACGCGAGGTGTTACTATTCTTTGTTCACGATTAAGCTGACGTTTCGGCGGATTTCGCCTTCTTCAGAGCCGCTTTCTATGAGGTTTCCACAAAGTGGAAAGGCGAAATCCGCCGAAACGTCAGCTTAATCGTGAACAAAGAATAATAACGCCTCGCGTTTGCTTAACAAAAATACGAAGAAAATCACTTGATCAATGCCGAGGTTAATAGAAAGTCGGTCGTGGCAGTTACTGATCACTGTTTTTGAAAATCGACTTTCATTTAACCTCTAAACGAACGACAAGTGTTTTGTTGTTCATGAGCTCGCAGCAACCTGTTGTGAAATGTTTATTGTCATCCGTTTCCGTGCTATCTTCTTCCAAGCTGCAATTGACCACTGTTACTTTACTTATCATTAAAAAAAGAAAATCTCAGCTGTTATTTAGGCTCTGCATTATACATGTTACTATTTTACTGTTATTAGTCATGAAATCCAAGCGATAAAGAGCTTCTTTGGGAAGCTAATGACTAATAACTTGCTTCTTTTAATGTTGGCGAAAGGTTCCGGTTGTTCAGCCTGAAATGATTACAATCGTTATAAATTCTTATAATATTTCGACCGATGAATAGGTACAAACTTTGTGCTTGAAAGCGATTAAATGTATATGCATTTAATCATGTCTAGAGTTTTGCTTACTTTTAATCTCACAGTCACTCTCACACGAGCATGGTACTAGTTCGATTCCACCCCGAGCCAACCAAGTCTTTCATTCCTCCGGGATCGGAAAATTTGTACCGAACTTGTCTGGGAAAAATCACTCTGCAATCCAACTGGGGACGCTCCAGCCCGGCTATCTCAGGACCTCACGGAGAATCGGTCGACCAGCATCGACATTCAGGATGAAATGAAAATTCTCAAGCAGCACCTGAAGCCACACGTTAAAGCTGGAAGATCCTCGTGGAAAATGGATGCGAGAAAACGAATCGAATGTGGGAAGCGCTGGGACCCACACAGTAGAAGTGAAGACAGGTCATATAAAAAAGAAAATCTCAGCTGTTATTTAGGCTCTGCAATTAAGACTTACTTTCTTTTTAGTTATTTCTTGTATTACCCGTCATCACTTCTAATGTGGTGATCCCACCTATTTTTGCACTCGATTCGTTTTCTTCGCATTCATCGTCCACAGTGGTCTTCAAATATTTCGCATGTTGGCTCGGCTGGTGCTTGATGGCTTTGTCTTCTTTTTGGAAGTCGTAGAACGCTGGACGAGTCGTGAAGATAGCTGAGCTATGGCATTCCCATTTGCAGTAGAGGGGAACGGTAGAAGACTTACTAGCTTTAGAAATCTTTCGAAACCCATTCCATTCCGTAAAGTGCTTTCAATACTTAAGTCAACAAAGGTCATACCTGGATTCTATCGAAGTTCAGAGAGCCTGGTACATACGAACGTGCAGATGTGCTATACTATGGGCTTCGTTTTCTTCCTCTATGATCATTCCTCATGTTCGCCGGTAACAATATAACCATTGCCGCTTGCTGCCACACCTAGTTCTTGAAGGGAAATCACTCCATTATTACCTGCTGAAGAGCCATGTTTCCTCACTACTCAAGATGCCATGCAGAATGAAACAATTTGGTCTTTTCCCATATTTAAAGGGCAAGAATCAGTTGACATCTCTTTTTTTACAGGCAAATACTGATTATCTAGTTAATAGTCTTCTTTGAACGGATCTGTTCCTAAGTCCTATCACCTTTGGAACCCATTCAATAAAGTAACGTTTCACTATACCCGGAAAGAATTCATCAGTGATCGGTAGAAATGCCAGCGTGATAAGGGATAAAAGGATGTGTTCGGCGTTGATCAATCCCTGAGGACAAGTCTGGTACCAATTTGCTGACGCCGTACGAACGGATGGCTTGGTGAGCTCGAGGTGCAGGATCGAAGCAAGAACCACATGTGTCTTGGAGAGCACCTCTAACCACTGCACCACGCGCCCACTGCCGGGTAAGGATCTCGGAGAGCGAGGGAATCGCCGTGGGCTGTGCTGATAAGTGTCGCCGACCTCATCCCATTGTACAGATCTTGATTTAGTTGCGGGATACGGATACAGTATCATTGGAGTTTACTCGACCGTGGGGTATCCTTGGTGTGGGTGGGCCACCCCGCCTGTGGTGGCGCACGTGCCCCACCGACTCACTGGGAACCAACTGCGGAGCTCGGCATAGCAACTATTTCCTTTCATTGAGCGACCTCCAAAGGTGTCCTAAGTTCATATCCTCACAGCTCTCACATCACTCATGCACACTACCGCGTCCTGACAACTGAGACGTATCGCCGACGAGTCTGTCCTCGTTTTTAATCACGGCGAAATATTCCATGTCTGGGAATATCAACATCGTTAGCGGTTTCCTATGCTTATTCCTTGGGTACGCCTTCCGTATAGTTTTTGTCCTTTCGAACACTTGTTGCTTATACTCTCGACTTCCTCAGTAGTATATGTGGTTGTAATACTGCTTACGGTAGAAGTAAAGTTCTTCATTGCTGCCTACCTTCATGCTCTTATCACCCCAGATGTCTATAGTCGTCGATAGCTTACTTAGGTTAAATTCAGGTCTCCAGTCCTCTTTGTCTACAACCATAAAAGTATATTGGCAGAGATCACTTTATTATCCGTAAGTGCTTGTGGTTTGTTCTTCCAATAGTTTTCTAAAAGCCTATATTTCCTGGTATATTTCCAAGTTTCTAAAGGAACTTCTTTTTCTAGCCGATAGAATACGAGTTCTATGAAAATCCTTAAAATCATTGCAGAGTGATGAATTCAATGTTCTCAACTTCAACGGAGAGGATGAAAGATGTGTATTTCACCGAACTTTATCGATCACCATATCTCAAAGGACTGAAATTTACTTTTACCCAAGTTTGTGTATTTTCCTCTTTGTCATTTGGGAATCTATCGAATACGTATGGGTAATATATAGTGCATTGAATGGCCTTAGTTCATATTAGAAAGCCTTTCCTGTTGGGATACTTGGCCTTCAGTAGTTGCTTATTTACTTCGATACTTGCAATGCTCTTCTTCACTAGTTGTGTTGGCTCCAGCACAATTTATGCTTCTCCGGAGTTTTGTTGGTTTAGCCATTGTATTACCTTGGAGTCCCGAGGTCAGCCTAGCCGAAGCTTCCTCCAGGTCGTCACCACCACAGGCAGTCACCGCCTTTGTGGATCAGTTGGAGATTTGCCACCATTCGACTTTGATACCAGGACGATGGTGGATCCTGGTATTGCTATACGCTTAGCTGGGTTTCCAGATGGAAACGACGAACTCGTTCTGAGCCTGAGAGATCCACGGCTTCAGTTACATGGTCGAAAATCTTAACGCTGTGTAGAAAGCTCAGGTGTAAACTGGCGTCATGCATATAATTTTCGCATCTAAGGTTTGAATTTATTCGGTTAATTCTTTTCTTTAGTGTTAAGGTTTACAAGAGTTGGTCTTAACTCTCCTTGATGCCCTTCTTTACATTAGTTGATGGTATATTTTGAGGGTAGTCGAGAAAGAACATTCGACCTCGTACTGCGGCATAGCAGTGTTGCCATACTTCTCTATCATACAGTGTTAAAGAAATTCGTATTCGTAAGGCAGTTTCGTCCTGGTAATTCTTCTCTTCCAGATGATTTCGTGTAGGTTCGTATTGTCCTTAACTTCTCGCAATTCTTTTAGCCGTACTAGTTGGGCATATCTTACGATTGCCGGAGAATTTCGGAAAGCAACTGAAACAGATTGATTGGTCCAAATATGATGCATCTGAGGGATATACTTTGGAATTATGTGCTGGACTAATTGACAAGGTGAGATGAGTGGTAAGTCACCAAGACCATTTTTTATCCCTCTTAATTTTAACGCTCATGTTTAGGACCTTCCAACGATTGATATTATGAAAGAAGAAATAGAAGAGGAATGTGGGTACAGTGTTAAGCGCGATAAAATTCATCTCATTGCAACTTTTAGGTAACGATGAGCTTCATGCCTTGTGAATGCGTCGTTTTCTCTCTCAGTATTCGCCAGGTTGTCATGTAGCATACATTTACTTCCATACAAAAATACACATACAACACAACAATAGCTGACTTTTTCAGCAGTATCGCCGTCTTCAGAGCTTGGAATGGTATATTGGTACGCAACTGACTACGCCAAACGCTACAGTAAACACAAACAGAAAGATGAAAATCTGTATGGCAATCCAATGATCAATGGCATCTTGAAAAGCCACCGTTTTTACATGCTTTCCACTGAGAATGAACAGCTGATCACAGTTGCATGCTGATGATGACCGCGCCACCCCACATCAAATAGAAAGGACGAATGGCCAGCGATCGCACGTAATCTTGCCCCGTATCTTTGCATCGACTTTTGATGTAAGGTGCAGTCATCAACCATATGCGACTCAAATCAGCTGTTCTTTTCTTCTCAGTGGAAGATTCATTAAAACGGTGGGTCTTTCGAGAAGCTGGTGATCACATGGTTACCATACAGATTTTTGTCTTTCTGTATGTGTTATTGAAGCGTTTGGCATGGTAAATTGCCTGTTAGTACACCATTTCAGGCTCTAAAGAAGGCGATACTACCGGAATCGGCTACTGTTGTGTTGGATGTGTGCTTTTTGTGCGGAAGTAAACGTATGCTATATAGCAACCTCGCCATTGCTGAGAAAGAAAACGATGAATTTATAATCCAATGCCGAGGTTAATGGAGAGTCAATCTTGGGAACTATTCACGTCTTGTTTTTAAAAAGCCTGGACCTATCAATGGTAAGGTTTTCAGTGTTGCTGCTCATGAATCTGGAGGTACGCAGTACCTGTTCTATGCTGAAATTGATGATTCTATGAAAATATCCGAAGGAGGAGGAAATGTTAACGAGGGAGAAGTTATTACGAAGGTTTGTGGTGTGCTCAGCTTAAGAGTACCCAGAGGCAGAAGTCAGTTTTCTTCTTTAAGGTATTTCTTACGCAGGACGAAGCCCTAGCTTTCATAAACAACGACTACTGTTTGGGTCCTCCCTCTATGCTATACGCGCTATTATGGTGGTTTGCGCATAAGAATGGTCAGAGGAAGACCTCGTCTACGGTGAATAGCATGTAGGCTCCTTGACAAACTTCAGCTGTAGCCTTATTGGACCATCGGATTCGAATTTTTGTAGCAAGACGCCTATACATGGAAACCAAAGAACGTCGTTCCACTGAAGGATTTCAAATTCGAGAAGTTGTTGTCTTCAAAACGTTTCGTTCCTTATCGAATGCAATTCACACTTGTAAGTGATCGTTTGCTAATACAATATTTTCAAGAGAAGTGCAAGATTATGTAGTTTTTACAACAGAATTTTATCAAGTGTCTTTCAAGGGTCCTCTGACCAGAACCTGGGATCTAGCTTTGTGTGATGACAGTGTATCCGTCCTTTTATTCAATGAAAGCGTGGAAGAATTAGTGCTTGTTCAGAGATTCCGACCAGGTACATGTTAAGCCTTCTTTTATAGTTCAGTCTTATTTTTACATTCTTTTGATTCTTATGGCTTAACGTTTACTTTTTATTTGTTGCCTAGTATAATATTTTACGGCAAGGTATGATGTGAAACACAAGCACGACGATGCTGAGAAATTCGCAAAACTTGGGCAGCGGATCAGATCAGATCGAATCACCATTACCCTTTCCGAAGGGTTGCGTATTATACATTGGAACACCATTAAGGCTCTTGCTTTGCGTTTCTATCAGCTAGTTTTCTACCTAGCGCTGCCATCTACAATCATATCTGACCCGAGGTCCAAGTTTTGAGAATGTCTCAGCATGTTGTTGTATTTCATGGCCTACTCGGAATTGTTCGCCTATCCAAGTAAAATACTATTGGATTTCACACTAATCTTTATAGCTGCGCTAGTTGGCCAAGCACGACATCGCAGCCCTGCTAGCACTGAATTTGAGTCGATCGACTGGTTATCGCAACCTGCAGAATGGGCATACACGTTAGAATTGTGCACTGGACATTATAGGAAAGGTAGCTCTGAAGAAGAAATTGAAGCACGAGTGAAGAAAATCGCTGCTTTGAAATGCGGCTATACATTGGATTCTGTTCACTTTGTTAAATCCTATATGTGAGCTTGCTATTTTGATAACTTTAATAACTTTGTAAATTCTCGGCATTTGTTTAAGCACCTCAAATTTCTGTTTAGCGTTGGCATCAGCTTCGCTGGAGATCGACAGCGAGCTTATTATGCTAAGGTTACCAACTCAATGCGAATACCAGGATGGAACCAGTACGAAGACATAACTCCGGTATGCGTTTTGTTCTTCTTCACATTTCTGCACAAGCTGCTAATAGAATTCTAGTTATAACTTGTTCTATTCATTTATTTATGAGGTACGTGTAGCGCAGTGGTTGGAGGCGCCCTGCAATACACATGAGATCGATCCCCGCGTCCCAGGTTCCTCAAGCCTTCCATCCCTCCAGAGCTGGCAGATTGATACCAGACTTGTCTGCGAGGATAGCAGCACTGGCTCGATACATAGGCTACCGCGAGTCATTGTGAAGGCCAGATATGCATTCAGATCATCTCCAACGATTTTTAATGAAGTTGAATGCATAGCGCATCCCTCAAGTATAAATTAACGCCGAGAGCTTTGTCCTTTTAGCTTTATTCACTTATTTTTGCCGTATTTTACTAATTGCGATACTACAGAGCACAGATTAAGCCTAGAAGTTTATTCTCATCTAATGCATTGTTTCAGTTTTCAATCCCATGTTCGGATATTCCTTCATTTCTTTGTGACAAAGCACCCACCAGCCCACCATCTGTGTTGTTTATGTTGCGGTGGTTTCTGGACAACGAGAAGAAACACTTTGATCGTTGAGACTATCAGTATTAAAAGATAAACATGACGAAACTATCTAGACATTGTCATGTTATCTCATTTGTACAAACGTTTTATGCCTTACATATGTAGCAGTAAAATTTTACAAAGAGAAGACGGATTTTAATTCTATGAACTATGAACGATAGCCGCATGACAGCATGGGTCTGCTGAAGAAGCTGAACGATTGTGACAAAGTGTGAACTATGGAATGCAAAGTTAGCTGCAAGACACGATACAAGTGAACTTTTATAACTAGTTGGTAATATCTTACCAAAGGGCACGTGCAGCGCACTGGTCAGAGGCGCCCTGCTACACACGTGGGATCGATCCGCGCTCCCAAGACTCATCATACCAGACCTGTCTGGGAGGATAGCAGCATTGGCACGATACAGCGGTAGGCCACCGCGAGTCATTGTATAGGGCAGATATGCATTCAATCACCCCTAATGATCCTTAATGAAGTCGAATGCATGGCGGAAACAGACTTTAACCGATCTGCCTGCTGAACGTACATAAAGTATTCTCCCAACTAGTTTCCTGGCAAGAGCGCTGCGTTGCGAAATATTGTAACACCGTATGGGAAGAACTATGGACATGCAAATCGAAATGATAGCTACTTTTTTCGTGAGATATTATTAGTAAGAATGACCGGGCATACAATATATTAGAATCGACAAGAATTTGTCCGCACAAAGGTAAACAATGCTTGGACGGAAAACTTCTAAGTTAAACAATGGCTTATGCTCTTTCAATATAGCAGCTATGGACTCAAAACGTTATCAAGCGCTTCATTTTAACCTGTTGACTTTATTAGAAAACTAGTGAAGTTTCTGACTTTAGTTACTAACTAGATTTCTTGGTATTGTGTATTACAGTATTATATGTGATTTATTCATTGCCTTACACTAACCAAGCGTGATTTTCGGGATAGTTCACAGGCCGCCGCCAAATACAACCCCGAAAACTTCGGCAACACGGCTATGAACCAGGATGACATTGAACAGAACAAAAAAGTGGCAGTTGTTAACGAATTCCGCACATAGAACCGATTGTAAAACTCTCGACCCCGGCAGGACTCGAACCTGCAATCTTCGGATCCGAAGTCCGACGCCTTATCCATTAGGCCACGGGGCCTACGTGGAGTGGACGCAACGTTTTCTCCTAGTGGTGAAACTCCACACTTAACAATACTCTTTAGACATGATAAAGTGGTACACAAGTGATAAAAGAAATTTATGGCCCTTCAAGCAGCTTATCAATCTCGGCTTGAATGCGAACGGTTTCACGATGAAGAGCTGCCACTTCGTGTGGTGAGAGATATAGTGATAGTGTTCCTCTTTCAGTCGAAACATTCAATTGAACACCGAGCTCTCCATCTCTTTCTGTAGGTTGACTGCTAAACAACAAGCTTAAGATATAGCTACTACGCATGAAATTAGCATAGAATAAATGTCGAGTAAGTCGAGAGTTTGGACTAATGAGATCCACAACGTTCTTTTAAATGAGCTATCAATTTATCGCCAGGCATAAGAGATCGCGAAATTAAACTATACCACAGTTTAGACTTGCTTTCTCTAAGCCTCAACCATAACGTCGAAAAAAATCTAGAACTATTGATTCGTGCTTCTCCCTTGCGAAACCCCTCTGTTCTGTAAAACTCCAAAAGTTAGACAGTACTGTGAACTTAAAGAGTTTTAAGGAACGTCCCAACGTTTTAATAGAAAATTTGGGAAAACGAATAGAAGATCTAGCTGCGTTGAATACTCAGGGTTTCGACGACCCACTTCAATGAAACTAAGTACCTGGCAATTTGCATCCATATACTCCATGAAATATCCCTCACACGGCTTTTGTCCGATGCAGTTTGTCGGGCGAAGTAGGTGAAAATACTTGGCCCTTCCGAGTGCCAAATGCTTGAGACAATGTCAACGTATGGAGAAGGAAGGCAAGACTAAAACAGTTTCATAACCACTACTATGCAGACCAAATACCAAGACAATCATCAGCTTTAGTGGAAGACTAACTTATGTAAACTAACACGGTATCACTTCTCCCATGAACTTAACAGAAAGGGCACAATAAAGGAAATTAGTCCGTACCCTTTGATATCAATAGTTACCTCTTACAAAAGTACTCCAGCTCGTAAACAAGCCTTCAACACCCCTTCACATTATGGCTCTTTTAAGTGCTAGGAAGTTGTACTGTGTGAAAAGTAAGGAAACGTATGTGAATAAAACACTTGTTAATAAGTACAGGTGAAGTAGAGACTCCTTCCAAAGGTTTACCGTTTAATTATGGCTAGGAGGTGTTCCTGTATTTCGGGTTGCGGTGTAAAGCCGGGGGAGTCATCTCCGGCACAGCGTTCCAAGCTGAGGAGTCTGGCGTTTCCATTAAGAAGCCCAGCTAAGAGTAAACCAATACGAGTAGCCACCACCGTCCTGGTATCAAAGTAGTTACATGGTGGTAAATCTCCCTCCGATCCGCAAGGGCGGCGACTGCCTGTGGAGGTGATGACCTGGGGCAGACTTTGGCCTGGCTGAGCTCGGGACTCCAGGGAACCATAAAGGCTGAGCCAGCAAAATTCCGAAAAAGGAAATTATGCTGGGGCCAGCACAACCAATGAAGACGGGTCATCCAAGTGTCCAAGTAAATATGAAGCAAAGACTATAACCTTGAATGTTTAACATATCCCCTGAGCTTCTCAGGTAGCAGTTCATATTAGTGAAGTGCACTCTCATAATAGAATCCCAACCACTACTTAGGCATTCATTTACAGAAACACAGAACTAGATTAGCAGTAATCTTCCTTTGATGACAATAACTTTGATAAGCTTAAACGAGATTGATAAATAATTTCTACTCGGCTAACGTCTTGGTCCCATTGGCTTCATTAGAGCTGATGACCTGAGTCTATGGTCCACAATGGTCTATGAAGAAGACGAAGACGTCGAAAAGTTAGTCGAATAAAAATTACTTAGCACTCTCGTTTAACCTTATCGAAGAAAGACTACATGTTGTTTAGTCATACAGAAGCCCGAGAGCGCGCGTGGTGCAGTGGTCGAAGGCGCCCTGCAATACACATGGGATCGATCATCGATCCCAGCGCCCTAGGCTCACCAAATGTTCCGCTCCTCCTGATCGGCAAATTGCTTCCAGACTTGTTTTGGAGGGTAGTAGCACTGGCTCGACACATCGGCAGGCCACCGCCAGTCATTGTAAAAGCCAGATATGCATTCAATCACCTCCAAATGATGCTTAATGGAGAGAATACACAGCTCACCACCCCTCAGAGATTAGTCAGCGCCGAAACTAAAGGAAAGGCGGATTTTCAAATAGGTTGGTAGTAATGGTCCCAGGCATTAATAGGTTAGTTCCATCTTACAACTGCATGGAGTAAAACCAATGAGTTAAGTTTTAACACATTACCTTCAAAACGTTCAGGAGTGACTCTCCAGTAAAGCGATAGTATATTAAGTATAACCACAATTTCCTTAGGAAAGCCACCTGCAATAACATAGAACTTACGGACTTTGATAAACGCAAAGAAATAAAAGACATAGATATCTTAGAACTTACCACCTTCTCCAAATCTTCCAGAGACAATCCGAAATCTCGGGGAAGCAACTCATACTCGTCACTTTGAAGGAGGTGTTCACTGAACCTAGTAGACGGCAAAAGGACAAGAACCTTTCCAGCAATCTGGAACACTGGATGAAGCGCCATCGTCTAAAGATTCTAACGTTCACCATCAAACATGACTACCTTTTCGAAAGACTCTTCCTCTATATGAGACAAACCTTGCGGGAACGTGGGCAAGCTTGGTAAGAGCATATATAAACGCTTTCACTACAACAATATAAGATGAAATCTCAGTAATTGTAATGCATAATAAAAAGCTCAGATTCACCAAGATGACTGTTCTGCGCTCCAGGGAAAAAATCTGACCTGGAGACCACGTATTGTTGTTTCAGCGTTTCCATTGGTTTGAGCTTACCACAATCGAGGAAGTTTCTTTTGCACCTAAAGATTTACGATTTTGATGTTTTTCCCATAATTGGGGCGCGTCTAGCGCAATGGTCTGAGACGCTTTGCAATACAAATGAGGCCGGTGCCTTCGCCCTAGGCTCACCATGCCCTCCATCCCTCCCGGTTCGGCGAATTGCTACCAGACTTGTCATAAGAGTTTGGTCAACGCCGAGAGCTTTATCCTTTTATTCCCATAAATTTCATATTCGTTAGAAAGACGTTAATGCTGGGATATGAGCAAAACTCAAGATCTCAGCTGTGCTTCGAACCCGAGACTACCCTTTCCGGAAGCTCACGTACTAACCACCACGTTAACGGAGCCTCTTGCTTTGCCTTTCTGGCAGCCGTGGTTTTACTCTGTCCGTGCTATCGGTAGTAGACAAAAGCTAAGACACTGTTGCTAGGCCTCTGATCTGCTTCAAATGATACGCATTTCATCGTAATGGAAACATAGCAGTTTACCCGTTTCTTATTAAGATTTTCCTCGTTCAGCATGCTTAGGTTCGTTTGTCAACAGTAGACGATATCTGAGCAGATTTTGATGAAACACCTCCTAACCCTTATGAAACGACGCGACCTCTAAAGGAGTCATACAATAGAACAATGACAGCTCTTAACCAATATGTATTGGATCATAGTGGGCTTTATTGATTGGAAGAAAACTATTACTTGGATAATTGGACGGCCCGTCCTCACTAGTTGTTCGGGCTCCAGCATATTCTCCATTTTTCGCATATTTGCTGGTTTAGCCATTGTGTTTCCCTAGCGTCCGGAGGTCAGCCTGGCCAAAGTCTGTTCTCACAGTCAGTCGCCGCCCTTGTGGATCAGAAGGAGATTGGCCACCATTCGATTGGTTTGATACTAGGACGTTGGTCGATCTTGGTATTGGTTTACTCTTAGCCGGGTTTTCCGATGGAAATGCTGGGCTCCTCAGCTTGGGAGGCTCTGCTGGAGAAGCGAATCCCCCCACTGTACATCACAGCCCGACACCCAGCAGCACCTCCCAGCCACGATGAGGCGTTAAACCGTTGGGAGGGTAAAACTATTAAGATCACGAAATATAGTCTTTCCATTTTGTTGCTTCAAGGGTCACATTTTGAACGCTAAAGTAGATGAACAGTCGGAACTTTGTCCAGTGTGACACAGTGATGTCCCCAAAGCATCGCCATTGTTTGCACCTGCCGCCGTAGTACTGCTAATTTTAGAATTCCTAACGAAGTCAATTTTTCGAATGTTCTAATTCGAAACATATTCAGATTTGAAGGGACAAATAAAGAATAAAAGGTGAAGCTCTCGGCGTTGCTCAATCCATATTGGAATGCGCCATGCATTCGACTTCAAGCATCGTTTGGAGATGATCTGAATGCATATCTGGCCTTCACAATGACTCACGGTAGCCTATGTATCGAGCCAGTGCTGCAATCCTCCCAGACGGGTCTGGTATCAATTTGCCAACTTTGGAGAGATGGAAAGCTTGGTGAGCCTGGGGCGCGAGGATCGATCTCATGTGTATTCCAGGGTGCCTTCGACCACTGCGCTACACGAACCCGTATTTGAAGGGTTGATGTATAAAAACTGTATGCGACTAATACGAACGTGTAAAGTGCCATCTAACGACCTGCAAAGTTCAGTTTCCTAAAAGACTTCATCGATTGAGAAATCATCGTCAATTATCAAGGAATCGGCTTCGTTGCCAAAGTCTTAAATCCCACTTCTGCTAGTTTCAGTATTTCTATATGACCATAACATTGTCGATGGTTCCGTAATGCTTAACAGCACCCATTATAGCTAGTGTGTACTTGTTTCAAGCTATCAAATCTTGAACTGGAAGGTTGATGGATTCCTTGAATAAAGGTGGAAGTTTTTCATAGTTGTGGAGAATACGAAAGCTCCGTACGGCATGAGGATCCTTGCAATACACATAATATCGACTACTGCGTCCCATGCCTACTAAGCCGTCCATCCCTCCGGGTCGCTAAATTGGTTCCAGACTTGTTTGGGAGGATAGCAGCACCGGTTCGATACATCGGTAGGCCACCGCTGGTCATTGTAAAGGCCAAATATGCATTCAATCACCTGCAAACAATGCTTAATGAGGTCGAATGCATGGCGCATCCCTCAGGGATTGATCAACGCCGAGAGCTTTATCCTTTTATACTTTATCCTACTACAACCTTCATGGCAGAGTATTATTCTAAATACGACCACAACGATGTTGAAATAATCGCATCTGAGTGCGTTCTTATTCCTGGTTTTTAGTATTGCGACTCGTTTCTAGTCAAGAATCTTAAGACCGATATCCATGATAAAAGTTAACAGTCGAAAAGATACAAGTTGCACATTTTTTATCCCCGATATTTTAGATATTCCGTGTAACATAAGATTTGATGTTGTGGACGGCAGAGCGCGGTATCCGAACACAACAGCCGCTTCTTGTTGGTGTGGGTCTTGGTGAGACCCGTGGTGTAACTGCACTAACGCATTCTTAGTCACCAAAGAAAGTTATTAGTTTTACTATATAAATGTAATTGCCACATTTCAACGAAACTCTGTCACACCATCATCAAGTTCCCGCACAGGTAGGTTTAGTCTTCAGGGCTTCAAAAAGAGAATGCTTATCTAGTTAACATATATCTCTTAGCGCTTAGAGATGAGTACATCTCAGTAAACGAAGAGATTCACTCATCGCTGCCATATGCGAAGTACGTCAGACCGATGCGACCAGTAAAATATGTAGATGGTAAGCCTACGGATCTACGGGTCTCCCTCCTACGAGGGATCCCGAGCCGGTTATTCGCGATGCAACGTCCAGCTTTCCTACGTGGCAGATAAGAGGTTAATCGCTAAGCAGAAACAACATTTTACTTCCATCAGATCCAGCTGGATCCATGGGTTGGATTCCTTGTTTTTACGGAGCCAATTTAGCACACACTTTCTGTATTTACGAATTCATACAAATTCACTTTCTGTATTTACGAATTCATACAAATTCACTTTCTGTATTTACGAATTCATACAAATGTATAATTCATACATGCGTGCGTGTGTGCGTTCTTGTTTATGCGGATTGTATTTGCAATCAAATGACAGGGAAGTATATGGAGGCGGTTAGGAGTTCATCAAATGAGCTCCATGTTCACTCCGGGAGAAACTGGCAAGCTACCCGTGAGTATACCCAGCCTCCACGTTGAGAGCAAAGCTATACCTGGGTATCAAAAAGCTAAGCACCGTTAAATAAAAGGTCCTCATTCCCCTGACCCCGAAAGAGCCCCTGACTCGGCAGCGTTAGATAGGACGAGTATGACGAGTACGCTGAGGCTACAAAAATTTCAGGGCCATTCTAGGCTGCCAAAATCGCAAAGGATTTAGGTGAAGATTCGGAGCATGCGACAGTAGTGGAGTCGGCGGCGTCGGTGTTCTCGTCAACACGAGTTTGGCTGTGAGCCTCGATTCTTTCGAACAGTTAACAACCGGAATCGGACGTTTACGCTTAAAGAGGTGTGATTCAACACTGGCTTTGACCGTCTTCGTCGTTTACGCACCGATGTCGAACTATGACGAAGAAGAAGTCGATGCTTTCTGTGTGAACGTGGAGAAGTTCTACAGAGAAGACCATACATTCTTCAAAGTCATCAATGGAGATTTCAATGCAACGATAAGACCAAGAAAAACGTCCGAACAACGTCACACTGGGACAAACGGATTAGAATGGAACGAACAGGACGAGCAGCTGTCTGAGTTTATCATGGCGACCGAGACCATCCATGGTAACTCGCAATTCCAGAAGCCCCACCCTCAACGCTGGACGTGACGGTCTCCCAGTGGAGAGTACCATGACGAATTAGACCACATTATAGTAAATGCAAGGTTTTGCCTTACCGATGTAGTTGCTATCCCAAATTTCTACACGGGATCAGACTATCACCTCCTTTATGCAAGATTCCATTTCTCACGGAAAGGAGAAAAAGCTGTTAAATTCAAAAAACGAAGTCCGAAAACCACTACGAACTGGGACTTATTCAGTTCACAAGGCGGCTGTTGGGAAGATACCGTTCGCGATAAATCGACGGCGGCCATTCAACATCTTCACATTAGCATTACCAAAGCTGAGAGTTTGAAAGTCACCAAGCGACGTCTGTCTCCAGAAACACTCTAACTGATATGCCAGTATGGAATTGCAAGAGCTGCGGGCAACCGCGAACTAACTTCCGAACTTGCAAGCAATGCAGAGAAGCGATAAAAGAAAATCTTAGAGAGAGAAGAGCAGCAGTAATAGCCGAAGCTGCAGAGGCTGGGAAAAGCACTCACAAAGCCCGCCGAAGCTTAGCCAATTACAACAACAAGATGATTGCACTCCGACACCCAGACGGAACAGTTACAGCGTCCAGAAAGGCAATGGAAAAAATCATTCACAAATACTGCTCAGATCTCTTCGATAGGCGCGTCCACCTCCCGTCATATGAAATAAAGGAGGATGGATATGTTGTACCGCCGGTTCTCCCTTCCGAAATGCGATATACCACTTCGTCGGTGAAAAATCGAACAGCACCAGGTCCGGACAGATTAAGTTTCCAGGTCCTGAACACTTGAACAACACTTCCGCCAGTTCTCGTAAACACACTGGCTCGGCTTTTCACACGTTACCTGTCTGAATGCAAGGTCCCTACTCAGTGGAAGACCAGCAAGACCGTACTATTGTTCAGGAAGGGTGATCTGCACGATATCGGCAACTATCGCCCAATCTGCTTACTGTATGTCGTCTATAAACTTTCCACTCGACTCGTCCTAAACAGGATTGATGGAGCACTGGACGAACGACAGCCATGTGAGCAAGCAGGGTTTCGAAGAGGATTTAGTACTATGGACCACAGCCACGCGATAATAAGTCTCACTGAAGTGTCGCGAAATGCAAAAGATGGCTCTGTTTCATTTTCATCGATTTAAAGAAGGCTTTTCAGTCAGTTGGGATAGAAACAGTCGTGGAAGCCCTGTGCAATCAGGGAGTGCCTACTGGGTATATAAAGGACTTCGTGAGCTGTACGGAAATTTCACAACCAACATTTCACCATTCTACAACGATATTAACATTGACGTCAAAAAATGGGTTAGGCAAGGGGATACCATCTCGCCAAAATTATTTACCGCCACCATCGAAAACGTCATGCGAACATTGGAATGGTGCAAAATGGCAGTGAAAGTTGACGGTCGGTAATGATAGAATCTTCGCTTTGCTGATGGAATCGTTCTTATAACACCAAACATTAATCAAGCGAAACGAATGCTTGCCTACTTCGATAAACTCAGTGGAAAGATTGATCCTCGGCTAACTCTCACAACAATTTTCTTCGTATTTTTGTTGAGCAAACGCGAGGTGTTATTATTCTTTGTTCACGATTAAGCTGACGTTTCGGCGGATTTCGCCTTCCTCATAGCTTGGAAAGGTCAAGTTGATAGCAATCTACTCGGCCAGGCGCCTCCATAACCAAACAAAGAAACTCTAAACCAAGATTTCAATCACTTTGAACACAGCTTTGCAAACTCACCGCTGCCTATGAGGCTTCCACTAAGTATGTCACGTAGAGACCAACCGCACAGAAATCACATGGAAGTATGTATTCTTTCTTGATAAGCTTGCACGAGGTTGATAAATATTTTCGGCTAACGTTTCGACGTCTTCGTCTTCCTCAGAGCCGGTGATCCGAGTCCGATGGTTCATGCTTGTTGTTCGTTCGAGAAGATGGCTCACTGAGGATCGGTTTCGAAATATTACTACGCTTTGTGTTAGCTGATAATACACCGACCTCTGCACGATGTGCGCAATGTTATATGTTCAGAAGAAATACAAGTTGTTACCACCCGACATTGTCATTATATATCCATCATCAGCATCGTGTATAAAAGGGCATCACTGAGTGAGGATGCCTCATTCGAGAAGATGGCTCACTGAGGAAGATCTGGCTCGACACAAAGGCGAAGACGCAACGTCGAGACGAACAACAAGCATGGACCATCGGACTCGGATCACCGGCTCTGAGGAAGACGAAGACGTCGAAACGTTAGCCGAAAATTAATATATTTATCAACCTCGTGCAAGCTTATCAAGAAAGAATACACATTGATTAGTCACACCGAGGTTTAGGGAAGGTCGGTTTCGAAATATCACATGGAAGTATAATGTGCCCCTCACATCAGAAAAGCAGTTTTATATACTGCCCTATATCACGCGTGATAGTGAGGCATTCTTCCCTGCAGTTCATTTTCGGATTTCTGGAATTAATCCAGAGTGCCTCGAGAGTTTTTCGCGCCTGTGTTCTCGATTCGCGTGCGAGGATCGTGACACGTACTTCGAAGTCGTCCCCGCTATGTCTCTGGGTCCTAGGCGTGCCTAGCAGTGTATTTGGTCTATGTTTGCCGGCTAGGTGTTCTTTCATGCGGACACAGAGGGGTCTACCCGTTTCGCCAATGTATTCGTCACCGCACGTCTTACAGGAGATCAGATAAACTATACCCGAGCTCATGCAATCACCGTCTCTACCACTGGGGCAAATTATGCAATTTTGAGCTGCACACAGACGGTCATATAGGCGGTTACAAACTAGCTGGCGCTTAAGATTACTCAGTGGTATTTCAACTACGCTTACCGAATTCTCTAAGCCCGCCCTTCTTAAGCAGCATTTTATAGCTATACTTATATCATTTGAGATGAAGGGTAGGATAAACGGGACCCTTCTATCGCTAGAGTTGTCGTTTGGAGGCCTACGATTTCCTCTACACCTATTCTGAGCTACAGTTTCGTAGCCATTAGAAACGGCTATTTGCCGTGCCAAGTTCCGGGACTCCTCTCTCTGCTCTCTTCCCGTGCACACGTTGGTTGCTGTTCGAAACATGTTTCTTATAAGCGCCCTTTTCGTGTGAGAGGGATGAGAGGAGAGGTAATGAACCAAGATGTGTTTACTACTCGGCTTTCGTAATGTAGCCAGTTCAAAAATGGAAGCCATTTTTTCTTTCGGCTTTTCTCGGGTGAACTTGATATACTCTGACTGTGCGTTTAACAATTCG